>JBBPBX010084953.1:0-15191 GCA_038048925.1 Garcialebias charrua
ACGTGGACGCCGTGAAGTCTGTCTGCTCCAGACAGGCTTCTGACGTCCCGCTGTGGTTCATTATCTGATCTGACACCCTATGTTGCACTAGGGAGGAGGGGTGCTTGCCTTCTCCCTTTATCGTAGCTGTTTTCATAAAAATGGGTTGTTGTTGTCCCTGTTTTTTGTTTTGTTTTGTTTTGAGTCAAGAATCAAGGCAGTTTGTGCTTCTGGTACTTTATTTTTGTGCTTAAAAGAACAGAAATTTGTCTTATTTACACACATGTCAGAAACATTTTGTTTTGAGCACACACGAATGTCACCAGCTTTTCGTAGTCTTTTACAAATAAAGTCTGGGATTAAATGTTTTGGTTCCCGTACCCCGTGGGCGGACGAACCTGCAAAATTGTGGAGCGGGCCCAGTTTGTCAGGCCCGCTTCTGTCTCCCGTCCCGGCTCGCTGAGGAAGTCCTTGGCGGAGCCGCTTGGAAAGGAACAAATCTATTCCTGCTCCAGGACTGACCCGCCTGAGATGGACCTGCTACGGGTCTCTGCCGCGGCTCCCCTTCGTAAGCTGGCCGTTTTTGCGGAGGGCGACACGTGGCTGAGCGGTGTCGAGGCTACGCGGGTCTGCTCCCACTGGTGTCTCTGGGGGGTGGGGGGCGAAAGCCTTTCTCGGCATCCCCTCACGTAGTGCCTCAGCCTGCTTCTTTCACTGCTCCAGCTTGCTCTGGATGCGTTCCAGGGCTCCCCCGAAGAGTCCCGTGGGCTCTATCGGGTGGTGAAGAAAGGGGTAACGTTGGCCTTCTGGCAGGTCCGTCAGAGTGAGCCACAGGTGTCGTTGCACGATGACCACTTCAGCCATGCATCTCCCCTGAGTTATGGCCGCTGTCCCCAACATGCGGAGCACAAAGTCAGTTGTCCTGCGGGTCTCCTCTAGGATGTCAGTCGTCGCCTTTTTACTTGTGGTTACCTGGAGCTCTTGGAGCTTCTCTGCCAGGTACACCTGCATTAAGGCCGAGGCGTTTAACGCACGGGCCGTGAGGCCCTGGGTTCTGTAGCATTGTCGAGCTGGGCAGCCGAAGCGCGACAGGCTTTGCTGGGCAGAGTTGGTTTTGCGCCCAACGTCCTGGGGGCCAAGTGAGCCGCCAGCGTGTCCTCCATCTGTGGGACGTTGGCGATTCCCGCTGCCTCCATTCCGGCGACGTCGAGGAACTGAGAGAGCGGCAGAAGCATGGGAGCTCTGGGTTCAGCCCAGGTGCGAGTGAGCTCAGTGAGAAAATCAGGGAAAATTGGCATCCTGTGTCTCATGGTTGACTGTTGCTTCACGTAGAAATAGGTACCTGCCAACCTCGTACTGTAACCTGTTGGCGCGGTGGGGGTTCTGGCCAGGCAATCTGCAACGCATCCGTTGCCCTGCGACACAGTTTGAACAGGGCGGGGATGGACGCATCTATCTCTGCCAGAGCTACCGTCGGGTTCTGGGAAAATTCGTCATCTTCCCCTTCGTCCTCGTTGTTGGCTTCTTCATCCGAAATCTCCCCCGAGGCCGTTAACGAGAGCTCGTCCGCATTCATCAGGCCTCGTGTGTCGAACTCAGCCTTCGAGTCCCCGACGGGTGCCGCCATGTCCATACTGTCCCCCCATTCAACCTGTCCACTGTCCTCCAGATCAATGTTCTCGAGCTCTGGCGTGAGATTGAGCGGTTCTGTGAAGTCCGGGTCCCGTGTTGGCGCAGTGCCGCCCATGGCCTTGGCCACGATGTCCACGTGACGCTTCCTCACAGACTTTGTCATCTGGCTGCAGTGCGGGCAGGAGTTGGAGGATTCCAGTGTTGTTTTAGCGTGTAACATCCCCAGGCAGCCGGGACACGCCTCGTGGGTGTCCGTCGCCGAGAGGGAGCAGCCGCTGGGGCAGGCACGTGAGCTGGGTCTCTCATGCCTGCTGGTCCTTTTCGCGTTTTTCGTTTTTCGCTTTCCTTTCTCGGGCGCCATGGCTGAGAAAGTTGAGCTTGTTAGCTGTGCTAACGATGTCCGAAGACGTCTCCTCCATCACGTCGCTTTCGCTGGCTAGCCTGCTACTTGTTAGCAGGGTAGCGGTGTGACGCAGTTAGCTCCGTCGAGCGAAGCCGTCCGAAGACGTCTCCTCCATCACGTCGCTTTCGCTGGCTAGCCTGCTACTTGTTAGCAGGGTAGCGGTGTGACGCAGTTAGCTCCGTCGAGCGAAGCCGTCTGCGAAGAGAGAACAAAAAAATCTCGAGGTTAAATAAAAGATGCTGGACTAGCTTTCGCTAGCCCAGCCACAAGCAGGAATTTTCTCTGTGCGCTCAGAGTAGGGAGCGAGCTCACCTCAGATAGAGCAATGTAGCTACAGAGAAGTCCTGCGAAGTTCAGGTATAAGCGAGGTGAAGGGTATAAAAGAGGACGAAGGATGGGCGCACGCGTCTTTATACCAAGAGGGCGGGGCCTCTGTGGTGACGCTGACGCCCACCTGCCGTAAAGGCGTGAGTGTATTACTTGCGGCCGTGGTGTAGTGGTAATGGCAGTCGTCTCCCGATCGGAAAGTTGGCGTTTCGACTCCCGGGACCCGCACCATGTGTCTTTGTGTCCTTGGGCAAGACACTTAACCCTGAGTTGCTCCCGGTAGGACTGGAAAGCACCTTGCATGGTAGTCTGCCGCCACCGGTTTATGAATGTGTGTAGCATTCAATATATGTGTAGCACTTTGAGATTTTCAGTAATGAAAAGTGCGTTATAAATTGAATTAATTATTATTATTATTATTTGTTAGTTCAATTTAGAAAAAAACTGTTTGCACAGCCTGTAATTGAATGGATCACATTTTATCTACTTTTGGTATTTTAGCTGCAAGGCTTGATCCAACATTCACAAAATATTGATTAAATCCATTGACAATTTCATTTTCATCATAAACTTCATCTTTTTCTTTTACAAAATATTTTGAAATACTAGTTTTTGCTTTATGATTCTTCATAACACTATTCATTACTCGCCATGTTGCTTTCATATCACCATTACTTTTATCTAATAATTTACTATAATATTCTTTCTTATGTTTCCTTATAATCCCTACTAATTTATTTTTATACTTTTTATATTTTTCTTCAGCGTTCTGACTTCGCAATTTCAAGAAACATGAATACAAATAATTCTTTTTTTACAAGCATTTCTCAACCCTTTTGTCATCCATGGTTGGTCAACGATATTTCTCTTTGTATAATTTGTTTGTACACAATTTTTTTCATACAGAGTTTCCAAGATATTCATAAACTCATCATATGATCTGTTCACATCATCAACATACACTTCATTCCAGTCTTGTTTATCTAGATCCTCTTTTAATTTTTCCAAAACTTTTTTTGATGTGTTTATGATCTTTTTCTTTGTTTTAACTGCTTTTGTGATACTTTGATCATTTTTATAGATTGTGAAAACTGGTAAATGATCACTTAAGTCGGTCGTTAAAATACCACCTATCACCTCTCCGTTTGTTATATTTGTGAAAATATTATCAATTATTGTGGCACTATGAGTTGTAATTCTTGTTGGCTTGGATATCAACGGATACATATTTAAACTGTACATTGAATTTATAAATGTACTGATGTTATTTGAATCTGTTTTATTTCCCATATCAATGTTAAAGTCTCCACACAAAAAAACTTTTTTATTAAAACTCTTCTCCAATAGCTCCAAGATTTTATCAGTGAATATTTCTATATTTGATCCTGGTGATCTATATACACAACTTATTATTATGTTTTTATCATTTTTGTTTATTATTTCTATTGTTATCATTTCCATAATATTATCAACTATTATTGACATTTCATTATTTAATTTACATTTTATTTCATTCTTAACATATAGAGCGACACCACCACCTCTTTTATTATTTCTGTTCATGTGAAATAATTCATACCCTTCGATGTGAATATTACTTGTGTTATCATCATTGAGCCATGTCTCTGACAGTGCTATTATCGTAAAAGTTCTATTTAACTGTTTTAAGTAATCTGTTATTTTGGATATATTTGCATTTATACTTCTGCTGTTAAAGTGAATAATAGAGAGAACTCCATTTGTTATATTGATGTCATTAAATTGCTCTTCATTGTAGTATTCGCTATCTTTTATTACTGGAAAAAAGTTAGCATCAATAACATCATTAACATTATATATTTTAGGTTCTGAGTCTTCGTATGTTGTCATGTTTTAATGTATTTGTTCATTTCAGTTGTTTCATTGATTTGTAATTTGTCCTCCCCTGAGCTCGTCTAGATCCTTCAGTTCTTTTATCATTTTAGGGTTAGCCCCTTCATGTGTTTTGATAAAGATGTTTCCATTTCTTGTCCATGTTGATGCTATTTTGTTTTGGTTTTTTAGCCACCTTGCTTCCTTTGCAATTTTTCCATTTTTTTTGTTAGATGTTCATTTATGTACACCTGTGTTCCCTTCAGTCACTTTGATTGACTAATTACGTAGTTTCTAAACTTCCTGCTAAAGAACTCGACGACTACCGACGGTTTGGAATTTGGTGATTTACTGGGCAGGGTGTAACAGAACGAAATGTCCTCATATTTTATGTCATAGTAATTGTCCCATAAAAAATTAACTACAGTCTCCTCCAGAGTCTCTAGTTCTTCCTGTGGTGCATCCTCAGTTGGGCCAGTGTTATTGAGAGCATGTTTAAATGTCCGACACTTACTAACATCAAGTCCTGTGATCACCACGTTGTTTTTTTTGTGTATTTTTCCATGTCATCTATTTTTTTTCCCAGTTCAGCTATTTTATTGTCTTTGCTAATTATCAGTTCTTTCAGTTGTCTTATTTCATCAACCAGACCGGCCTGTGAATCAATTTTTGCTGATAATTTTGATAGTTTTTCACTTATATTTAGTGATTTTTTAAAGTCTTGCATTTCTGCTGAGTTGTTTCCCTCCGACTCTGGTGTCTTTTGTCCTTTATTTCCTTCATACTTACAGAGATTGTAGTCTAGTGGTAGCAGGTCTCTGGTTGATGGTTTGTTTACTGAACCACGTGGCCCTTCCACGAGGCTCACAGGCCTAACGATGGTGGCTGTGGCCCAGTGCCCAGATCAGCAGTTAGTTCAGAACTCACGGTCTCAGTAGTCTGCAGCAATCAGATCTGTTTTTCGAAGAGGTTGGCTCACTAGCCTGGCTCCAATAGCTTCAGGCGCAGCTCTGACACCAGCCCGGTCCCAGGCGGTGGTCCCCTGGGTCGCCCACGGCGCTCGGCCCAGCTCGAAGCCCCAGGTGGCGTTCACGGCTCTCAGCCCACTCGCGGCGCTCAGTCCAGCTCAAAGCCCCAGGTGGCGTTCACGGCTCTCGGCTCTCTCGCGGCGCTCGGTCCAGCTCAAAGCCCCAGGTGGCGTTCACGGCTCTCGGCTCTCTCGCGGCGCTCGGTCCAGCTCAAAGCCCCAGGTGGCGTTCACGGCTCTCGGCTCTCTCGCGGCGCTCGGTCCAGCTCAAAGCCCCAGGTGGCGTTCACGGCTCTCGGCTCTCTCGCGGCGCTCGGTCCAGCTCAAAGCCCCAGGTGGCGTTTAGGCTCTCGGCTCTCTCGTCAGCCTGTAGCAACAATCCCCAACTCCGTGGTGTTTTGCCGCATTAGCTTTTATCAGCAGCACATGGCTAGTGTTAGCTTGTAGCCTCCACTCCCAGCTTTGTTGTTTTCTTTCGCTGCAACAAAGCACCTCCAGCGTGCCGGCCCGCGTTTCTTCGTAACAACCAGCGTATTTTTCCGGTTTATTTGTTAACGAAGCCCGCAGCTCCGCAGCTACGGCACCCGGTTACGGTGACCCAGCTCGGTTAGCTTTGATTAGCCCGGTTTGTAGCTACGCTAGGCTAACTCTCGGCAAAAACTCACGGACACGTTGGCTTGTAGATTCATAATTCTGGATCGCATGTTCCAGTCCAATTTCCGCAGCTTTTTCAGCACTCCTCTCTGCACATCCAGCATATCCAGCGCAAAAAACTGTGAGTACAAGCTCTCCAAATACTCCTTTGGAGGTAGTACTGGCAGGAGCCCGACTAAAAGCATCCTCTCTGCTCAGCCGCCATCTTGATGAGTAAATGTAACATTTTAATGGAGAATGATGTTGATTCAAAATTTCACAGTGTCAACAAATCCCCAAAAGGTTGGGACAGGTAGCAATGAACAAATAAACAAGAATTAATGTTGCATAAACTTTTTAAAAACTTTTTTTATATAATGTCCGCCATAATAAAAGTAATAAATAAAATAATAAATAAAACATAATAATTAAATAATAATATTAATACCTGCAGACAGAGGGTAGGGTACAAAAGTAATAAATAAAACATGAATACAGTACCTGGTGAATCAGTTCTCATGTCACCTCCAAAGTGACATGTCAACATGTCTCCTTGATGCTTGATGTCTGTGAAGCACGGCTCAGAGATTCCCTGGATGTGGAACGCCTCATGGAGCTAAAAACAAAAAAACAAATTTTAATCACCTTACAAACAAGCATACTGTACTTGAGAAACATTACTGTTTTCACTTTGTTGATCTGTCAAACAGATGACCCAGTGCAAAATAAATACTGCTGCCCATTATACTCATTCACCAAGTACATATTATTTTATAAATACCTTTGATCCACAACATTATTTGCAGCAAAAGAACACTGTGTCTAAAACATCGTAACTAGTACAACAGCTATAATTAGCAACAGCAAGTCTCCATTGTTTTTTGATGTTGCAGTCTTCCTTATCTGAGTTCATAAGAGTTCACACACACTGCTGTGTTCATAAGAAACACTAGATTTTTAACATTTAAACACAACTACAACACAAACTAACATTGATCAGCAACAGATGAAAACGCCGCGACCTATGTGGGGCGAGCCACACCGAAGCAAAGCTGCAGGTCGCAAACACAGCACATGAAGAAACACGTCATATACTCAATAGATAAATTATGCAATGGAAAGGTGTAAGATGGTACTCACCTCCAAACGGATTGTAACCTGATGGTGTAAGGGTGGGTGAACATCAGTTTGAAGAGCTTTCTTGGAACATCGTGGCTCTTCTATGCTAATGCTATGTTGCTAATCTCTGATCCAACTCCGCCCCCCTGAGCTCTGCAGGGGGAGTGACCTTCTCGGGGGAGTGGCTCCACTTTATATTCAGGCAGCAGAGCATGTGACGTCAGAGTGTACAAGACACGTCAGAGTGTACAGATCTAGACCAACAAGAAAATCAGCGTGCAGTATCCTCTGTTCAACCCATAGAGCTACCATAAACACGTTTTTGGACCAAATATTACAGATTTAAACAAATACGCACAAATACATGAAAATTAACACAAAAATAGTGCTATGAAACATTTTAAACACATTCTGGGGAGTTTATCAGCTAAAAAAAGTTAAATTTCGGTTTAGTTTCACTTTAAGAACTGATGCAACTGCGTCATACAGTCAATGTGTGCCCTTTGTACGATATCTGTTGGAAAGATGTTTGGTTGTTACCTAGAAAATACTTTATAACTAATAAGATTCGAGAAGTATCCCTAAAGATTCTGCATAAATGTTATCCTGTAAACTATATAATCTCCAAGTACCGTCCAAACGTAGACCCAATGTGTTCACTCTGCCACAGCTCTGAGGAGACCATCATCCATCTCTTCTGGGACTGTTCTCATACTCAGGTGTTCTGGAAAGACATTTTCATGTATGTAAATAGAAAGTTAGAAATTGACCTACCATTTGACGCTAAAATTATACTGTTTGGTTTCTTTTGTCCAAATATTTCAAGTAAGAAAGTTTTTGTTGTAAATTTAATACTACTCTTAGCCAAATTTTACATCCACAGTTGTAAATTCTCCTTGCTAAAACCTAGATTTATAGTGTTTTCTAATTATATTTCCTCTTACTTAGCTACTTTAAAGTATTGTACTAATGCCAAAGCTTTAAAAACTAAAACAATCTGTAACGAATTTCTGTTGTAAGCTGCCCAAAACACATTTTTGTTTTTGTTTATGTGCCTTTATTCTCTTTTGTGCTATGCATGCCTTATGTCTCGAGCCATGTTTGACATTGTAAGTTTTTTTTGTCCTTGTTTCTTTTATAAAAAATAAAATAAAAAATAAAAATAAAAAACCACCAGGGGGCCAAGATTTATAGTGTTTTCTAATTATATTTCCTCTTACTTAGCTACTTTAAAGTACTGTACTAATGCCAAAGCTTTAAAAACTAAAACAATCTGTAACGAATTTCTGTTGTAAGCTGCCCATAACACATTTTTGTTTTTGTTTATGTGCCTTTATTCTCTTTTGTGCTATGCATGCCTTAAGTCTCGAGCCATGTTTGACATTGTAAGTTTTTTTTGTACTTGTTTCTTTTATAAAAAATAAAAAAAAACAACTACAACAACAACCAAGAACCAGGGCGCCCTCTACAGGCCAACTAGTTACAGTGCGCCTGTTCTCATGCTCAAAACAGACACTTATTTCAAGCTCTTATCATTACACTTTTTATAAGTCAGAGTCAGAGTCAGAGAGAATTTATTGTCATTTGCACCGCATGTAGTACACATGTGTTGAAAACGAGATTATGTACACAGGGTCCCAGTTACATCCAACAACAAATGCAAGAGAAAAACAATAATAACATCTAGGATTAACTAAGAGAGACATCAGCTAGTAATACACTAAGCCCTAATGTAGTAGAAAAACATCATTATAAACAGCAGCACGAACATGAGCAGATGGTCACAGATGAACGCAGCAACAAGAAACAGATCAGCATCAGCATGATGTGACATTTTGCAGTGTTTATTCTTATTATTTATTTATTCATGAGTCTGACAGCCTCAGGGTAGAAGCTGTTCCTCAGTCTAGTGGTTCTACATTTGATGCTCCTCAACCTCCGTCCCGAGGGGAGTGGTGCAAAGAGTGAGTGTGCTGGGTGAGTGAGGTCTTTCATGATGCAGGTGGCTCTTTTTCTGCATCTGGAGGTGTAAATGTCTGTGATGGTGGGGAGACTGACTCCCACAGACTTCTGTGCAGCCTTCACCACTCTTTGTAGAGCTTTCCTCTCTGCAACTGTGCAGCCTCCATGCCACACGTTGATGCTGGAGCACAGGACGCTCTCCACTGCACACCTGTAGAACGAGGTGAGGACTGAGCTTCTCAGACCGGCTCGTCTCAGCCGTCTGAGGAAGTAGAGTCTCTGATGACCTTTCTTGATCAGGCTGGTGGTGTTATTGCTCCAGCTGAGGTTATCATTCATGTGTACACCCAGGTATTTGTAGCTGGAGACCACCTCCACCGCAGATCCACCTATATACAGTGGGGTGTGGGTGTGTTTGTTCCTTCTGAAGTCCACAATCATCTCCTTCGTCTTCTTCACATTCATGTGAAGGTTGTTCTCTTTGCACCAGCTCTCCAGATGTTCCACCTCCTGTCTGTAGCTGGATTCATCATTATCTGTGATGCATCCCACCACAGCTGTATCATCTGCAAACTTAACAATATGACAGCCTGGATGTGTGGCTGTACAATCATATGTGAGCAGAGTAAACAGAAGAGGGCTCAGCACACATCCCTGAGGAGAGCCAGTGCTGAGGGTGATGGTGGAGGAGGAGAAGTTGTGGATCTTCACGGACTGTGGTCTGTTTGTTAAGAAGTCTAAGACCCAGTTACAAATAGAGGGGCTTAGTCCAAGTGTGGATAGTTTGTCTATCAGAGTTTGGGGGATCATGGTGTTGAAGGCAGATGTGAAGTCCACAAAGAGCAGACGCACGTATGAGTCCTTCTGATCCAGGTGGGTGAGAGCAGTGTGGACCACGGAGGAGATGGCGTCCTCTGTTGATCGGTTCTCACGGTATGCATATTGATGAGGGTCCTCGTTGATGTTGACGGCTGTCTTGATGTGGGACATGACCAGTTTCAAATATAACTTTAAAACACAAAGAGAAACATGTCTTACCTTTGGCTGCTCATGAATAAATAATGACCGCGGGAAATAACTTACCTGCCTCCCCCAATGGGCGTGGTCAGGACGCTGCTGGGGGGCAGTGATTGGCTATAGGCGGAGGTGACAAAGGATTTATGTCTGCAAAGTTAGAAAAAACAATGTTTGGGTGGTCCTTATGGAAAATACTGAATCCAAATAAAATGTATGAAAAATGTCACTGTGTGACACAAACCGTGCACGTGACCTGACTGTTGGCTTTTTACCGGATTATTGAGCAGAACTCCGTCAATGGGGCACTTAATGTGGCCACATGGACACATGGACGTGAAAACCTACACTCACTTATTAAAATACATACCGTAATTCTGTCCATGGTGAGTAAATGTTGTTTTATGTGTACAACTGTAAAATCAAAAATAAAGAGCTGAAATCAAGTTCAATTTCAAGTATCTTTATTATCACCAAGGGGCAATTTGTTTCTTTATTTATATTAATTAATACATTATTAATCCATTCATTCATCCATCCATCCATCCATCATCCAGCCATCCATCCATCAACTTTACAGGCTTTGTCTATTTAGGGTCACGGAGGTCACTGGTATGGGCACCAGTGACCTCCGTGACCCCAGCAGTCGCAAGGGACACCCTGGACATGTCTCCAGTCCATCACAGACACATAGAGACAAACAGCCACTCTCTCTCACCTATAGGGACAATTTAAAGTTACTAATCAGACTAACGTGCATGTTTTTAGTCTGTGGGAGGAAACCGGAGTACCCGGAGAAACCAGTGCATGCACGGAGAGAACATGCAAACTCCACCCAGAAAACATTCTGATTAATAATCCAGGTAGAAAAAAATTACAAAGTTACGTCACGTCCTCTGGACGGGTTGAATCATTTTAATAAAAACTTGTTGAAACGTTTCGTCTTTTATCCACAAGACTTCTTCAGTCTGAGGAGCTGCAGTAAACTCAGTTCACCTTCTCATGGTGGATCCAGATCTAGCACATGATAAAGGAGGACCATCAGATCATATATGTTCTCTGCTCACATGAGGAACATGAATTATGCCCTAAAAGAACGTTCCTGATCTTTGAGATGGACAGCTGAGAAATGGATTTCTTAACCTGAACCCAAACCCATTCCTGACGTAAGAAAACAGTTTGGAAACAAACAAACAACAATAAAAGACTGATTAAAATACAAACATCTGTTTGGTAAATCTCTTAGGTTTTTCTCTTTGGTTATAAAATATCAGCTGGAGTAATTTGTGCTGAATCTGAAGTAAAACCAAACCTCCTGAAGACAAGAGGTTTGGAGAAAAAAGACAAAGTAAACGCTGATTTTAAAGGAACCAACAAGTTCTAAATAATAAATGTGCATTTGGCGCTCAGACGACTCTCAGTAAAGTCAGAAAAACAGAAAAATATAAATGTTTTCAAGAGATTATGCTTTAATGGTTCATTACACATTTAGGATGTCATTACACCAAAGCCAGTAAAAACAGCAACATGGCTGACTTCAGGTCAGATGAAATAACCAGTATGAAGTGGTGGGATGTAACTAAGTACAAATACTTGTTACAAGTTACATCCACGTTGCAGTTTTTTGATTTGTTGTTAGTGTGAAAGTAACTTATGTCTAGAGTGGAGTTGGTTCATTGAATCACTGCAAAGTGGACAGGTAACATTAGACCTGCCTGCAAGAAGAGCTGGACCAATTACATACATTCTATTATAAATGTCATTGAGCTGGGAACACCCACAGCACCACTAACACACCCAAATGGTAATATGTAGCGCTTTCCAACCCCCTATGAGTGGCCCCAAAGAGCTTCACAGTACCAGCCATCCACCCATTCATACACACATTCATACATCGCGGTAGCTAGGCTGCCATGCAAGGCGCCAGCCAGTCCTACCTGGAGCAACTCTGGGTTAAGTGTCTTGCCCAGGGACACAACGAGGTATGCAATGACCGGGGATCGAACCCCGGACCTTTCGGTCCTGAGCCGGCTGCCCGGTCTCTACACTATCTCGGCCCGAAAATGGATTCTACCACAGAGATTCAGCCAGAAGATACACACCACCCATGGCCTTATTGACATAGTAAAAGACTATTGAAAGATTATTGAAAGACTATTGGAATTTTATTGAAAGACTATTGCAAGTATTTTCAGTACAGCAGGACAGATTCTCTCTCCCAAAAGATCCAGACTGGACTAAAAAAAGCTTTGAAAACCAACTTCTTCTGAACTTGAACAAGAAATTCTTGCTGCAACATTAAAATGTGTCAGTTCATGATGTCAGGAGACAAGAGATGTCTCCAAATGTCTCGACCCTCAGGTCCAAGTTTTTAAAATGGTGTCAGGAAGTTAAAATATTGTTCACTATTGACCCAATACAAGGTTGACTAAACAGTATTTTAACTAAGGGACGTTCTACCTCAATCCAGGGAATTAGATTATGGAATGGCTTGGAGAATGTAGTTAAAGCTGCAGTATGTAGCTTTTTTTATGAACATATTTCTTCACTCTGTCACTACCTCCTGACAGACTGATGTTAGCCAGGTAATCTCTGAAAAAAAATTAAAAAAAATATTGTCCCCTTGCTTCTCCAGGTGGTAAATAAGCATTTCTAAAAAGAAAAGGTGACCCGCCATTTTCCAGCCAATAAAAACAGAGTTTGTAACCAGCCAATAAAAACAGAGCTTGAATTTGAATCAGCCAATAAAAACAGAGCTTGAATTTGAAATTCAACAGACCACAAGGGGGCAGAGCCACATATGGCTCTGAGGGGGAGGGATCAGAATGCTTTGCCTGTTGAAAATATTTCTAACTGCTGCAGTTCTACAGAAACTGCATACTGAACCTTTAAAAATGCCAAGTCATTGTTTACATTTAAGAAAATGATCAAAATGAATTTGTTAAAAACATATATATGAAATGATGTAATGTGTATTGTATTAGTTAGAAAATTAGAAAGAGTTAGTCATTTTGTACTGTTGGTGGAAGATTATTATTGTTTAATCTGATTGTTTGAAAAAAGGGGCAGATATAATAAGATTTATTCTTCTTTCTGCTACCTTTCATTTTTTTATATTTTGTACGTTATCATTTATGGGATTGTCTTGTATTGTATTGTGTTTCTTTTGTAAAAAAATGAACAAATTTAATAAACATAAACATAAACTAGAATTGATGGCAAACTGGAGTTGAAATGATCAGAGCCTTTTCCTTTGTTAGGTCTAATGGTCATTTTTTTCTGTCAGACAACTTTTACTTTAATGTGTTTACTACAGTTAAAAATGACACATTGGTTTTATTTTGTGTTAAATAAAAAACTTTCAAAGATATAATCATTCCTCTTTCTAATTTTGCTTAATGCCATTTAACTCATCCCTGAAATTCTGACACACAGAATCACAAGTCCAAGTGTGAACTGTGTCACAGAGTAAACACAATAAAAACATGTATTATCTGCAGCATTGTTCATTAAAATGACCCAACACTATTAATGTATTACAGAAAATATACATACAGTACGCACACTAGATATTGTAGACAATTGCATTAGTTAATACAATTCAGCAAGTACTTTTACTTTAATACTTTAAGTATTTTTAAAAGCAAGTACTTATTTACTTTTACTTAAGTAAAAATATTAATATGGTTCTTCTACTTTTACTAGAGTACATTTGTGTCTGTTTATTTGTACTTTTAATAATTTTATTTTTGTTAATAATAATTATAGTACAATCAGAAAGAAAGAGAACAAAAACATAATTAAACAAACAATATGTCCAAATCATAATAAATAAATGAATTAATAAATTAATTAAAGTAGTACTTTAATTTACCAAAGCTTCTCAGACTGAGGAAGTCTTTCGGACGAAAGACGAAACGTTTCTACAGTTTTTTTGCTTTGTTTTGTTTTGTTTTTTTGAATGTCCAGAGGACCAGACTTAGCTTTTTTAGATAACTTGGTAAACTAAATTTGAATAACATCATATGACCTTTCCTATTCGAAATTACTCTTGTATTGATGATGTGGCGTTTGCCCATTTTCTCCCATTTATCTTGACATTTCTCGTCCTGAGTCCTCAGTCTTTGTGTTAGAATCTCCAGCTCAAATAATGAATTCACAGTGTGAATCCATTCCCTTGTGGTAGGAGAATCAGATTTGCACCACTTTCTGGTTATTACCTTTTTAGTTTATTTGTACTTTTACGTAAGTACAGTGTTTGAGTACTTTCTCCACCACTGCTGTTTTGCGTTTTGTTCCAAATGTTCAATTATTCTTCAAGTTCAGCTATTTTCTTATCTTTGTTACTTATTAGAATTTTCATTTTTTTCACTTCCTCAAATAGATAATATATTTGACACCACACAGTGTCAGTGTTGGACTGCAGGAAGTGTGAACAGCAGCCGTCTGAGGTGTCTGAGGTGGAGAACACATCTGTCAGCAGCTGGTTCAGGCAAAAACACCTTCCTTTTAATTTAAACTGAAAACAACAAACAAACAAACATAAAATTTTACACATTGTTGGAAAATAAATGTGAACTAATTCAATTTCCTCTCACAGATGAACAGAAGGACTAAAAAAAAATTAACGTGCAACCACACACACGCAGAAAGTGATCAATAAGTAGCACACAGGGAGGTTCACTCAGCTAGAGTCTGACAACTTCAGAGGAGACATGAGATACCAGGACTGACCCACTGACTGACTGACTGAATGACTGTCTGACTGACTGTTTGACTGATTATCTGTTGACCTGACTGACTGTCTCTGGACTTCTTGGACTGAATGATGCTAGTCTTACTCTGATGGTCCAGCTGAGTTAAAGTGACCAGCTTGATCACCAAACAGTTTAATAAACTGACTGATTTGAAGGTTGATCATTTATATGGCATGTTTTACAGACAGACAGACAGACAGACAGACAGACAGACCGACCGACAGACAGACAGACAGACAGACAGACAGACAGACAGACAGACAGACAGACAGACAGACAGACAGACAGACAGACAGACTCACGGTGACACTGATGTCACTGCCTGTTTTAAAATTGAGAAAAGTTTCTTATCAAGGTTTAACATTGACTTTTATCTCATGAAGTCTCTGACATCTACTGAACATCCTGATTCAGTCAAGTGAGGGATTCTGGGTACTGACAACATCATTTCCAAAGTCTTGGTGCACCTGGGCAGCTAATTTTAGAA
>JBBPBX010084955.1:0-15191 GCA_038048925.1 Garcialebias charrua
CCGTCCCCAGATGTGACTTCTTGTTTTGACCATAACGTATGTCTAGGTTAAAACTTTGAAGCGCCATGAGCCACGTTGCAACACGTGAGTTTGTCACCACACCATCTCTGATGCGTTCACTGTTAAGAAAGGTCACTGGCTGGTGTTGTGTTTCCACAATGATTTTCTGTCCACCAATGTAGCTGGAGAAATGTTTAACTGCCCACACTGTGGTCAGTAAAGCTTTCTCACAGTCTGAGAATCTCAACTCGGGGCCTGCCATCGTTTTGCTGGCATAGGCTACTACACGTTTGTCTCTGTCGTGTATCTGGTACAGACCTGCACTTATGCAATGAGCTGAGAAGCCCACCTCCAAGTAAAACTCTTTGTTGTAGTCTGGGTAGACTAAACAAGGGGCTGACTTGATCCTGTTTATAAGAGCGTCCATTGCCTGTTGCTGTTTGTCAGTCCAAACAAATGGTACGTCTTTTTTAAGGAGTTCAGTCAGTGGTTTCGCAAGGTCCGCATAGTTCTCGATGAATTGGTTCGAGTAGTTACACACGCCCAGAAAACTTTGTAGTTCTTTGAGATTGGTGGGGACTTTGAGATTGTCGAGGCCTTGGGTGCGAGTCAGCTGTGGTTGTACTCCGTCAGGACCTACAAGTAGGCCAACGTAGTCCACTTTGGTTCTGCACCATTGGCATTTTGACAGTGATATCTTAGCACCAGCAGTTGTCAGCTGATTCAGAACGTGGTCGATCTCAGCCAAATGTGAGTCCAGTGTTGGCTGCCTCAAAAGGACATCGTCCACGTAGATCAGTGTTCCACGCTCGTGGGCGTCTGGACATGCTTTGTTCAAGAAGATGTTGAACTCTGCAGGTGAGTTAGCGTAGCCAAAGGGACACCTGTTAAAGGTGTACTGACGGCCACCAAAAGTGAAAGCTAGTTTGTACTGGTCCTCGGCGCGCACAGGGATGGTCCAAAAACCAGAGGCGACGTCGAGAGTCGAGAAGTACTTACCATTGGTGACCTTGGGCAGTTCCTGTTGGAGTTGCGTCATAGGCCATCTGGATAAGGGAACTTGTTTGTTTAGCTTTCTGTAGTCTATAGTGAGTCTCCACTTACCATTAGGTTTTAACACCGGCCATAAAGGCGCAGAGTAAGTGCTGTTACAGTATCGGATGATACCTTTTTCTAACAGGTCATTAATGATTTCTCTGACAGGTTGATGTGCTGCCAGAGGAATCTTGTACTGTCTGACAAATGCAGGGGGAGCATTAGGCGGGGTTGGGATGCTCACTGTGTGGAGCGTGGTCAACCCACAATCCATCGAGTCAGTTGAGAATGATTTCTCATATTTTAGAAGAACTTTGCGAAGTTTGTCCCTTTCTTCATCAGTTTTCAGGGCGTCGGCTTGGGCGACCACCTGGTCAATCTGTGAAGCAACTGAGAGGGATTCTTGTTCTTTGGGGAGCTCCAGTGAGTCCCCTTCAGTGTCGTAAAACCTGTCAACAGGTAGTGCACTGTAAGTTTGGGGGCATAGACTGACTCCTTTGTTGAAACCGAACCGGTTGACCGTGTCATGGTCGGAATCATTGGGGGAGAAGAGAGCTATGGCCTGTGTTGGTTTCGTTAACAAGACTTGCCCCGTGTGTTGATTTGGGATCAAGATTTCTGGGAGTCCTCCCAGAAATGGAATGCTTAGCTCAAAATCATGAAAATCAGTAGAGATCAACCATCCTAGCTGTGTGTTTTTTGGGATCAGTACCTCTTCTGTGCTTGTGTTGCACACAGCAACAGTCGTGGTTCTGCAGTCGAGGGTCACTTGGCATGTGGCCTCCATGGACAGTCCTAAGTTGAAAAACATAGGAGATGGTTGAAAGTATGCCTGTTTTGTGCTAATAGCTTGTCCTTTCATGATGTGACACATCACCGGCTTGTTCATAACCTGAGGTGGTACCGCAGTGTTATGGCTGTTAGCAATCTGACAGACCTCTGGAATGGTCTGTCCAGCCTTAAGGTTCTCTGATGTTAGCACAGGAGAGTCCTTTGTGGCTGTGTCTAGTGACCACAGTACATTGTTGTTGATGTCCACTCGGACACCTAACCTTACCAAAATGTCGGAGCCTATGTAGGTTGCATGTGGTAAGTTCGGGACCACGAGGAACGGGTGATCCAGTTCTCGTTGGTTCCAGATCAGTTTCAGGTCAATGATCCCTTTTGCGGTCATTACCTGTTTATCGTTGGGGTCCAACGAAAAGCGGAAAGCCTTTTTGTTCATTTCTAGACCCAACTGTTTTTTAACCAAGGTTCCATAGAAAGCTTGGCTGATCGCTGATTTCTCCGTCCAAGGAGACAAAACAGCATCATCGGTGTGGGATCCTTGGATCTCAACACCTTTGACTACCTGCGGTAGGTAGTGTTCAGTGAGTGCTGACTGTTTCAGCTCGCAGAGGAGGCTCTCTTGTTGGGCCTTTTCTGCCTCACCTCCAGGCTCGACTACTGCAACTCCCTGTTTATTGGTATCCCTGGCAAAAACCTTCAGAAACTTCAATATATTCAAAACAGTGCAGCAAGGATTCTGTTGAGAGTTCGTAAATTTGAACATATTACACCCATTCTCCATAACCTCCATTGGCTTCCTGTCACCTACAGAATTCAGTACAAAACTGCTCTCATTACCCATCAATGCTTGCACGGCACTTCACCTGACTATCTAAAGGACATTCTTGCACCATATTCATCCACCCGGTCTCTACGATCACAGAACAGTAATTTCCTTCATATTCCTCGGACCAAATTGAGGACCATGGGAGACCGAGCATTCTGTGTGGCTGCCCCCCGCCTGTGGAACTCCCTCCCTGATGACCTGAGAGCTCCACAGTCACTGGTTGACTTTAAAAGCAGTGTAGGAGCCATATAAAGGATTTAAGTTTAAAAGAAATGTTTATTTTGTTGCCTGAATTGATTCTGTGAGTTACAGCCAGGTTCTATTGTTTGAAGAAAAATAAGCATTTGGAATTGTATGCTGTTGAAGCTTATGACGTGGTGCCTTCTGATTGGCTGTTGAAATGGGTATAAATAGGACGTAAGCATTCGTTTATTCAGTAGAAGTCTGGCACCCGAAGAGTAACACAGTCTTTTGACCGTCACTTTCTATTTGTTTTGAATCTGTATGCCTTTTTTTTGTGTATATTTTTATTAAGTTCAGTAAAGACACAAATATAATCGCTGGATTCAAGACCTCCTTTTTTGAAGAAATGTGTCGCGTATGAAAGAGCTTGAAGGGGCTAGACTAGTGAGAGCTTCTGCACTTACATCAAGTCAAAAGACTGAACATCAAGTCAAAAGAACTCTCATTCAGGACTCTTTCAAGACCAAGACAGAAAGGAAAGAGGACTTAGGACAATCTGAGAGTCGACTCCATCAAGGACCTTGCCGGAGTTGAAAAATAAAAGCTGCGAGCGCCGCCGTTGAGAGCAACAGAAACTTCAGGTTGGTTGCTAAGCAACAAAAAACGGTTGGTTGTTAAGCTAACAGGCGAACGGAGCCAGCATCTCCATTAACTCTGTGAACTGTGAAACAGAAATCCTACACATAAAGGAACTCTTTCACACACGTTTGTGTGATCGTTTTAGAAGAGTTAGAAGCTGTGGAAGCTCACAGTTTGTGTGTAAAGATTTAAAAGTAAAGTAAACGGGACAAGATGTCAGACGTTGGTGAAGTTGCGGCCGTTGGCCAGAAGAGGGAGCCAAAGCCCACAGAACGAGCTGTTGATGAGAAACTCATCAGATTAAAAGGAGCCATAAGAGGCAAGCTGTCACAATTAACAAAAGAGAAGAATAACATTGAAAGATTGAAACAAAATGAATGCAATGTTGATTTCATAGCTAAAGAATCTTTACCAAACTTTGACAAATGCCTGGGAGAGTATAAACGCATTAATGAAGAACTGTGTGAACTGTTAAATGAAGATGATAAATGCAAAGACCAAGATGTGTTCGAGCATAGACATTCTGAGTTTAAACTTTTCATACAAAGCATTATACAATGGATAAACGATGTAATATGCCCTCCAGAGGATGATGTTGGTCCACACAACAGTGTTTCAAAGGCTAACTCAGTTATAAGCAGTGCATCACAAGGATCAAGTACAATTTCAACGCGGCTGAGAATTAAAGCAGAACGTGAAGCACTCTTAGCAAGAGCAGCAGCTATGAAAAACAAAGAAGCCATTCAACTAGAAGAAGCCCGTCTGAAATTTAGAAAAGAGCAACTAGAAATTGAAACAGAACTTGCTATTTCAGATGCAAAATTAAAGGTGTATGAAGAGTTTGAAGACGCTCAGAAGTCTGAGGTTGATTATTTTCAAGCTACTCCAAAACTCAGAACTGAGCCTGTTCATTCTGCAGGCAAATTAGAAAAACAAGAAACATTCTCAGAGGATGGACAACAGGCAAATCTCAACCCTCCTGTATCAAAGAGCACTCCAACACATGTCCAGTGTTCTGATGCTTTTTCAGCTGATCTGTTTCAGGTTCTGCAGCAACAAAATCACCATACTGAAATGCTCATAAAACAGCAAGGCTTGTCCCGACTTCCTCAGAGAGAAATTTCAGTATTTACAGGTGACCCCCTTACCTACAGATCCTTCATAAGAGCCTTTGAGCATGCCATTGAGAACCAAACGGATAGCCAACAAGATCGTTTGTATTATCTAGAACAGTTCACAGGCGGAGAACCGCTAGAACTTGTACGTAGTTGTGAGCACATGAAGCCAGACAGAGCTTATAGAGAAGCAAGAGTTTTGCTTGATCGACACTATGGAGATGAGTTAACCATTTCCACAGCATATATCAAAAAAGCTATGGAATGGCCTCAAATAAAACCAGAAGACAGAAAGGGGCTGAATACATTTGCATTATTTCTGATTGGATGTTCCAACACATTGAACGATGTGGACTACATGTGTGAAATGAACAACCCAACAAACATGAAAAGCATATTGTGCAAACTTCCATATAAACTGAAAGAAAAGTGGAGAAGTCATGCTTACAACTTTAAAGAAAGAAAAGGAACACCAGCCAAATTTCCTGATCTTGTAGAGTTCATCTACCAACAAGCAAAGATTGCCAATGATCCGTTATTTGGAGATATTCTTGATGCCACTCCATGTAGTCAGAGTGGTGCACAAAAGAAATTTGACCAAGTTAAAGGCCTTTCAAAGAGAAGCAGTTTTGCTGTGAATATATCTCCTGCTGAAAAGGATGCAACAAAGAGTCAACATGATGAAACTTCTTCATTCAAAACAGTCAGTGCTTTTCAAAGCCCATGTCTTTATTGTAAGAACAGCCATGCTTTGAGTGTTTGCAACAAAATTAAAGAAAAGCCTTCGAAAGAAAGAATACAGTTTCTGAAATCACACGGTCTTTGTTTTGGGTGTCTAACTGCAGGTCATTTATATAAAGACTGTAGAAAGAAGGCCTCATGTTCTGACTGTTCTCTTAAGCACCCCACTATTCTACATGTGTTGAAGCAGGACGTTGTATCAGAAGAAAACAACGTGGATGACAACCCACAAAACACATGTGAAGTTACAAGTGCTCTTGTGTCTGCCGGTTGTAAAAGTGAAGTCACTGGGGCCGGGGAAAATGAATGCATACTTCCCATTGTACCTGTGCAGATAAGACACAAGAAAAACAAGAAGATCATTAAGACTTATGCATTCCTGGATCAAGGTAGCACAGCAACCTTTTGCACCGAGGATCTTGCGAATAAGTTAAATATTCGTGGGAAAAAGAAAGAAATCCTTCTTCGCACCATGGCACAGGAACAGAAAGTCTGTAGTTATGTTCTTACAGATTTAGAGGTCTGTGGTCTCGATGAAGAAGACTTCATCACGCTGCCAGATGTGTACACTCAACCAGACATCCCTGCAACAAGGGGTAATATACCAAAAGAGCAAGATTTGGAGAGATGGCCTTACCTGAACCAAGTTCATCTTCCCAGACTAGAGTCAAATATTGGACTTCTCATTGGTGCTAATGCTCACAAGGCTTTGGAGCCATGGAAGATCATCAACAGCCAGAATGATGGACCATATGCTGTGAAAACAGCTCTGGGCTGGGTGGTAAATGGACCAGTCAGCAGATGTCAAGTTATGGACTTATGTGTCACTAAAAAACAAGATTTTCTTGTCAATCGTATATCTGTATTGAACATTGAAGACATGCTGGTGAAGCATTACAATGCAGATTTCCCAGAGCAACAGTATGAGGACAAACAAGAACCATCTCAGCAGGATAAGCAGTTCATGCATGCTGTAACTACACCAGCACAGCTCACAGATGGTCATTATTGCATCAAGCTGCCTCTGAAAGATGACATGAGACCCCTTCCGGCACCAGAGACGGATGAAGAAAAAGACAGAGTCCCAACACCTCCCTCTCCTCCCAAGAAGAAAAAGAGTGAAACAAAGAAACGTTTTGCCGACTCAGATGAAGATGACGACGAGCATGTTCATATGAAAAAACACAAAAAGGAGAAGGCAAAGGAGGCAGGAAAGCATAAAGACAAAAGAGAAAAGGAAAAGAAAAAGAAAGCAAAGAAGGATGCTAGTGGTTCAACCAATCTGTTTAAAAAGTTAAACTGTGAGGCCAAAGATCGAGCTCCTCGCAGGCCACCAACTCATCCACCTGCTGTAGAGAAAAGCAGCAGCAAGCCCACAAAGTTAACAGGAAAGACTGAAAAGTTTTCCAAGCCTGTTAAGAAGTCTGCTACACAGAAACCAGACCACGAGAAGACAGAGAGGACCAAGCAACAAGAGGCTACCAGACCGGACCATAGTTCTGGCTTTAGCCTGGACAGTGACGAACAAGAAGAGGAATGCACGGGAAAAGCACGACCTACAGATGATTTCAGAGAACGAAAGGAGAGGCCTGAGGACGTGCAGCATCCAAGCTGGGAGAAGAAAATATCAGCTGATGATAGGAGGAAGAGGAGAGAGGACAGTGAGCCCAGACTCTACGTGGTCTGTGATGAAAATCAGGAGCCACCATAGAGCTCTGACAAATCTGACAAGAGTCAAGCCACTTTGAGTCTTGGAATGGACCTCAACATGGACTGGATGACTCTGGACGACTTCCAGACGCATCTGAATGGAGAATAAAATTTTTCATTAAGAGACTGTTTTGTAACCAAATTAAGCAAGCTTTTGTTTGATAAGTTACTGAAATATGTATGGCTCCAATTTAAGTTGAGTTAATAATTGATATGTTAATACATAGTCAATTAGGGGCCGGAAAATGTAGGAGCCATATAAAGGATTTAAGTTTAAAAGAAATGTTTATTTTGTTGCCTGAATTGATTCTGTGAGTTACAGCCAGGTTCTATTGTTTGAAGAAAAATAAGCATTTGGAATTGTATGCTGTTGAAGCTTATGACGTGGTGCCTTCTGATTGGCTGTTGAAATGGGTATAAATAGGACGTAAGCATTCGTTTATTCAGTAGAAGTCTGGCACCCGAAGAGTAACACAGTCTTTTGACCGTCACTTTCTATTTGTTTTGAATCTGTATGCCTTTTTTTGTGTATATTTTTATTAAGTTCAGTAAAGACACAAATATAATCGCTGGATTCAAGACCTCCTTTTTTGAAGAAATGTGTCGCGTATGAAAGAACTTGAAGGGGCTAGACTAGTGAGAGCTTCTGCACTTACAAGCAGCATAAAGACCTTTCTTTTTAAGCAAGCCTATTCTGCCTCCACATGATTTTATCTTTGATCTTAGCTGATATCATTATTGATTTTACTTGATTTTATCACTTGTTTTATTTTATTTATTTTTTAAGCAAGCCTAATCTGCATCCACATGATTTTATCTTTGATCTTAGTCGATATTATTATTGATTTTATTTGATTTTATCACGTTTTATTTTGATCTTTACTTTATTACACTTTGTAGCACTTTGAGATTTGTATTAATGAAAAGTGCATTATAAATGGAATTCATTATTATTATTATTAAGAGAGAACAGGGTCAGGGTCCTTCTGGTGGGATAGGTGGATCAAAAACTGATGCTCTGTTTGTTATCTTACAGGGGGATGTTAGGTCGAGGTTCTGAAGGACTCAGGACTCCAGAGTGGTTTGGCAGGCGAGTGGCAACAAGGCAGGAACTGGTAGAACGGGAATCAGGATCCAAGGATTCACAAAAACTGTTGACACAAGATCAAAGGTAAGAACTCTTATCAGATTGATATTCACTGGCTGAAGTCATAAATACCGTTTGAGGTACAATTTTCCAGCATTGGATCTCACTGGACTGCAACCTTAAGTAGTGGAGCTCCTCATCAGATGGATGACCGTCAGCTGGTGTCAATTGGCGGCCATCTTGGAAAGGGGCGGCCATCTTGGAAAGGGTTGCAGACAGTGGGATTCCGACAGTACCCCCCCTCAAGAAACGCCTCCGGGCGGTCCGCGACGCTTCTCCGGGTGGGTGTTGAAGAAGGCAGTAATGAGGCTGGGATCCAGGATGAACGAGCGGGGAATCCAAGACCGCTCCTCAGGTCCATAACCCTCCCAATCAACCAGGTACTGGAAACCTCGACCACGGCGACGAACGTCCAAAATGGCCCGGACAGTGAAGGCCGGGTGGTTGTCGATCAACCGGGCAGGAGGAGGAAGGTCGGAGAGCGGGCACAGAGGGCTCTCGGAGACCGGCTTGACCTGAGAGACGTGGAACGTGGGGTGAATCCGCATAGACGAGGGGAGTTGAAGACGAACCGCAGACTGGTTGACAATCCTCGTGATCGGGAAAGGTCCGATGAAACGAGGAGCCAACTTCCTCGTGGTGCCCCTAATAGGAATGTCCCTAGTGGAGAGCCAGACTTTCTGACCCACCTTGTACACAGGAGCCGTAGAGCGACGGCGGTCAGCAAACACTTTATTCTGAGCAGCTGTACGTGAGAGGGCTGCCTTCGTCTCCCGCCAGACCCGCCGGCAACGGCGGAAATGGTGCAGGACAGATGGAACCGGAACGTTGATCTCCTGACTGGGAAACAAGGGGGGAAGGTATCCAAGAGAAGCCTCGAACGGGGACATACCTATGGCAGAGGATTTGTGAGCGTTGTGGGCGTACTCAACCCAAATCAGATGTTTGCTCCAGGATGAGGGGTTACGTTCGGCGACGCACCGGAGGGCGGTCTCAAGTTCCTGATTACACCGCTCAGCCTGACCATTCGATTGAGGGTGGTAACCTGAAGTGAGGCTTGTTGTAGCCCCCAGAGTGGTGCAAAAACTTTTCCAGACCTGCGAGATAAACTGGGGCCCCCGATCTGACACAATATCAGAGGGGATACCATGAATGCGGAACACATGTGTGACAAGGAGGTGAGCCGTCTCAGAAGCAGAGGGAAGCTTTGGTAGGGGAATGAAATGAGCAGCCTTCGAAAAACGGTCGATGATGGTGAAGATGGCGGTATTACCTTCAGAAGGGGGTAGACCTGTGACGAAGTCAACAGCAATATGAGACCAAGGACGGCCGGGCGTGGGCAAGGGTTGCAGGAGTCCGGCAGGAGGTTGATTACCAGTCTTGTTCCTAGCACAGGTCGGACAGGCTGAAACGTAGGACTTGACATCTTGGGTGAGTGTGGGCCACCAGAAATGAGTCTTAACCAAAGAGAGCATACGGGAGGTGCCAGGATGACAGGATAGTTTGTGTGAATGGAGCCAGTCCAATACCTTACCCCTCATGTTAGAGGGAACGAAGAGTTTGCCAGGGGGACCTGTGCCAGGGTCGGGTTCATCCTTTTGAGCGTCCATAACTTCCTTCTCAATGGGCCAGGTGAGAACTCCCACGACAGAGACTGGTGGAATAATGGTTTCCTCAATGTCTGGAGAATCTGGGGAAGAGAACTGACGGGAGAGAGCATCTGGTTTAACATTCTTTGAGCCAGGTCTAAAAGTCAGAACAAAGTTAAACCGGTTAAAGAAAAGGGACCATCGTGCCTGTCTGGGGGTCAATCTCTTTGCCTCTCTCAGGTACGTAAGGTTCTTGTGGTCTGTCCATATTAAAAAAGGGGTAGGAGTGCCCTCTAACCAATGGCGCCACTCTTCTAATGCCAGTTTCACTGCCAATAACTCGCGGTTGCCAACATCATAGTTTCTCTCAGCCTGTGACAATCGTCGTGAGAAAAAGGCACAAGGGTGGACCTTGTTATCTTTGGGAGAACGTTGTGACAAAACGGCACCTACCCCAGAGTCTGAGGCATCTACCTCCAGGATGAATTGATGGCTTGGGTCAGGATGGCATAGAACTGGCGTAGAAGAAAATAGTTTCTTAAGTCTGTTGAAGGCGGCTTCTGCCTCGGGAGTCCACTTGAAGGCCAGGTTTATGGAGGTGAGTTGAGAGAGAGGTGCGGCAATGCGGCTATAGTCCTTTATGAATCGTCTATAAAAGTTTGCAAAACCAAGGAAACGCTGAAGCTGTTTCCTGTTCTCCGGGACTGGCCATTCCTCCACTGCTCTGGTCTTTTCGGGGTCAGTACGATAACACCCACTCTCAAAAATGAACCCCAAGAATGACACTGACTTCACATGAAACTCACATTTCTCTCCTTTAACAAATAACTGGTTCTCGTAAAGTCTCTGAAGGACTCTACGTACATGGTTACAGTGCTCTGCCTCGTCTCTAGAATAAACAAGAATATCATCCAAGTAAACAAAAACAAAGTCCCCTATAAAGTCACGCAGAACATCATTGATCAAGGCCTGGAACACAGCAGGTGCATTGGACAAACCAAAAGGCATTACCAAATACTCAAAATGTCCGAGTGGTGTCTTGAAAGCGGTTTTCCACTCGTCCCCCTCTTTAATTCGCACCAAGTGGTAGGCGTTTCTGAGATCCAATTTAGAAAAGATGGTAGCTGACGGGAGTTGTTCATATATGGAATCAATCAGAGGTAGTGGATATTTATTCTTTATTGTGATGTTGTTAAGACCCCTATAATCAATACATGGACGTAAAGTCCCATCCTTCTTTCCCACAAAGAAAAACCCAGCACCTACAGGTGACGTAGAAGGACGTATTATGCCTGATTCAAGTGATTCCTCAATGTACTTCTTCATAGACTCCCTTTCAGGTCTCGACAGGTTATACAAACGACTAGCCGGTAATGTGGCACCAGGTAGGAGGTCGACTGTACAATCATAGGGACGGTGGGGAGGTAGAGACAAAGCATGTTGTTTACTAAAAACGGGAGCCAAATCATGGTAAACAGATGGGATCTCAGAGACGTCTACTTCCTCGTGTGGCACAACTTCCACAGGTTGACATGTGACAGCAGAACGTAGGCACTGTGCTAGACATTTGTCACTCCACTTTTCAATTCTCCCCAACTCCCAGTTAATAGTCGGATTGTGCTTTTTTAACCAAGGGTATCCAAGAATAAGTTGGGGAGTGGAAGCTTTAAACACATAAAAATCTATAGACTCGTGATGATTACCTGAAGTTATTAGACGAAGGTCAGAAGTCTTTAGAGTAATCTGGTCTAAAGTTTCACCAGTAACCCCAGCTATACAGATGGGAGGAATCTCCCGAGTGGGCAGAGACAACCCTTGAACCAAGTCCAAACTAATCAAATTTTGTTCTGCGCCAGAATCCAACAAAGCTGGAACAGGATGATGATTGTGGTGGATTTGGATAAGTGTGGGTAATAACAGTCTGCAGGCGGAGGAGAGAGCAGAAGTACCCACCAATATCTCTCTCTTTATTGGCGGGCGTTCTCGTTTCCCCCCAGAAGGGGGCAATCTCTCCGGTAGTGCCCGGTCTTTCCATAGTACATGCAGGCATTAATGTCACTGCGTCTTTGTCTCTCCTCAGGAGACAGATGAAATTTATTTATTTGCATGGGCTCAGGTTCAGAAAATGAACGAAAACGTTCTGTGGGAACGACGTGACGAGGAAATGACACGGGATCTCTGTCTCCCTGGGATTTGTAGTTCGAAAACGTTTTCGAGTTCTTGTGGGTGCGGGGCTCACCTGATGACGTATCGAATCCGGAAGTGGAACGATGACGGGAGTTGTAGTCCTTCTCTCTCCTCCGCTCCCGGAAGCGCTCGTCAATAGCACCCGCTAGGTCGATTAGCTCGTCAAAACTCTCAGGTTCATCTCTAGCGGCGATCTGGTCCTTGATGAAATCGGAGAGGGAACTTAAAAAAGTACCTTTAAGTGCTAGGTCGTTCCATCCGGTCTGGGCAGCGAGGATACGGAACTCCAGAGCATGTTCTGCGACAGGCCGACCTCCCTGACGAAGTCCAAGGAGCCGCTTTACGGCGTTGGGTTGTTGTAGTGGTCGGTCGAAGATTCGGCTGAATTCCTTTAACAAGGTATCAAAGGTGATATAGTCAATGTTGTGAAACTGTAAGTAGGAATTTGCCCAACTCAGTGCGTCACCCTTCAGTTGACTGATGAAATACGTGATTTTAGCGGCTTCTGTTGTGTAAAGCTGCGGGGCCGCTCTGAATGCTAGTTTACACTGCAGGAGGAATCCTCCACATGAATGAGGGTCTCCAGAAAACAGTTCAGATGGTTTTGTAATTAGCTGCTGGTTTGAGGCACCGGTCTCGGGCATCGTGTTAGGAGTGTCTCTAACAGAGGAAGCAGCAGGAGTTGAGGGTGTGAGGCTTTGGGTTAAAGTATAAACCATACCTCCAAGTTCCTTCATGGTTTCCTGAGCGGCGTCTTGTTGAGCCAAGACCCGTTGGAGTGTCTCCTCGACCATGGTCATACGATCCATCTGGAAATAGGACAGAGTTTGCTCGTTTCTGGTCTCGTTCTGGGTCGGTTATGGCTGGAGCATTCTGTAAGGACCGACTGAACCCAGAGTGGTACGAGACCAGAACAGAGGCAAAACTCAAGAGTAACAATTATAACAGTGTTTATTATGTACAGGTGAAATGGAACACTTGGGGTCTTGGGAGTGCCTGGAAGAGAGAACAGGGTCAGGGTCCTTCTGGTGGGATAGGTGGATCAAAAACTGATGCTCTGTTTGTTATCTTACAGGGGGATGTTGGGTCGAGGTTCTGAAAGGACTCAGGACTCCAGAGTGGTTTGGCAGGCGAGTGGCAACAAGGCAGGAACTGGCAGAACGGGAATCAGGATCCAAGGATTCACAAAAACTGTGGACACAAGATCAAAGGTAAGAACTCTTATCAGATTGATATTCACTGGCTGAAGTCATAAATACCGATTGAGGTACAATGCTCCAGCATTGGATCTCACTGGACTGCAGCCTTAAGTAGTGGAGCTCCTCATCAGATGGATGACCGTCAGCTGGTGTCAATTGGCGGCCATCTTGGAAAGGGGCGGCCATCTTGGAAAGGGCTGCAGACAGTGGGATTCCGACACTCTCAATGCATGCATCTCTCTCAATGCATGCATCTCACTCAATGCATACATCTCTATCTCAATGCATGCATCTCTCTCTCTAAATGCATGCATCTCTCTCTTTCTCCCAATGCATGCATCTCTCTCTCAATGCATGTATCTCTATCTCTCTCAATGCATGTATCTATCTCTGTCTCAATGCATGCATCTCTCTCTCTCTCTCAATGCATGCATGCATGCATATCTCTCTCTCTCTCAATATATGCATCTCTCCCAATGCATGCATGCATCTCTCGCTCTCAATGCATAGACCTCTCTCTCTCTCAATTTATGAATCTCTCTCTCTCAATGCATGCATCTCTCTCTTTCAATGCAAGCATCTCTCTCTCTCTCAATGCATCTCTCTCTCTCTCAATGCATGAATCTCTCTCTTTTAATGTATCTCTCTATCAATGCATGCATATCTCTCAATGCATGCATCTCTCTCAATGTATGCATCTCTCTCAATGCATGCATGTATCTCTCTCACCATTTATGCATGGATCCCTCTCTCTCAATGCATGCATCTCTATCATTCTCAATGCATGCATCTCTCTCTCAATGCATACATCTCTCTCTCAATGCATGTATATCTCTCTCAATGCATGCATCTCTCTCTATCAATGCATGCATCTCTCTCTCTCTCTCTCTCAAAGCATGCATACATCTCTCTCTATATATATAAATGCATGCATGCAACTCTCTCTCTCTCTCAATATATGCATGCATCTCTCTCTCTATCTCTATGCATGCATCTCTCTCAATGCATGCATGTATCTCTCTCCATTTATGCATGCATCTCTCTCTCAATGCGTGCATCTCTCTCATTCTCAATGCATGCATCTCTCTCTCAATGCATACATCTCTCTCTCAAAGCATGCAACTCTCTCTCTCTCAAAGCATGCATGCATCTATTTCTCTCTCTCTCTCCCAATGCATGCATGCATCTATCTCTCTCAATGCATCAATGCATCTCTCTCTCAATGCATGCATGCATTCATCTCTCTATAAATTTATGCATGCATCTCTCTCTCTCAATGCATGCATCTCTCTCTCTCTCTCTCTCAATGCATGCATCTCTCTCAATGCATGCATGTATCTCTCTCTCTCTCCATTTATGCATGCATATCTCTCTCTCAATGAATGTATCTCTCTCATTATCAATGCATGCATCTCTCTCAATGCATGTATCTCTCTCTCAATGCATGCATCACTCTCACTCAATGCATGCATCTCTCTCAATGCATGCATCTCTCTCAATGCATGCATCTCTCTCTCAATGCATGCATCTCTCTCTCAATGCATGCATCTCTCTCACTCAATGCATGCATCTCTCTCAATGCATGCATCTCTCTCAATGCATGCATCTCTATCTCTCTCAATGCATTCATCTATCTCTGTCTCAATGCATGCATCTCTCTATCTCAATGCATGCATCTCTCTCTCTCTCTCTCTCAATGCATGCATGAATGCATCTCTCTCTCTCTTAATATATGCATTTCTCCCAATGCATGCATGCATCTCTCGCTCTCAATGCATGCATCTCTCTCTCTCTCTCTCTCGCTCTCTCTCTCAATACATGCATCTCTCTCTCTCAATGTATCTCTCTCTCAATCCATGAATCTCTCTCTCTCAATGTATCTCTCTCTCAATGCATGCATATCTCTCTCAATTCAGGCATCTCTCTATCTCAATGCATGCATCTATTTCTCTCAATGCATGCATCTCTCTCTCAATATATGCATGCATCTCTCTCTCTCTCCCTCTCTCTCTCTCTCTCTCTCTCTCTATA
>JBBPBX010084956.1:0-15191 GCA_038048925.1 Garcialebias charrua
AAATAAAATAAAAAAATAAAATAAAAAATAAATAAAATAAAAAAAAAAATAAAAAAAAAAAAAAAAAAAAATAAAAAAAAAAAAATAAAAAATAAAAAAAAAAAAAAAAAAAAAAAAAAAAAAGGGGGGGAGGAGGGGGGATAGGACGGCATCAAAAAACTAAAAGGAAACGAGTGTTTTACCCATTCATTTATTCTTCAGAGTTAAGTCACATGGTAGTGTGATGAGTTAGTCCCATCAGTCTGTGCATTGAGCATGAATCAGGGTATCAGTCTGTATGTTGTGAAGGCAAAGATTTTACATATGACACAAAGGGTGCCCATTTATAAGTAAATTTTTCAGAACTACCTTTCACTGTTAATGAAATTTTTTCTATTTTCAAGAATGATCTTACGGTGTTAAGCCATTGCGATGTGGATGGAGGTGTGGGAGATTTCCACGCGAGCAAAATACAGCGCCTGGCAAGGAGAGAACAGAAGGCTAGGACCTCCCTCTGCTGGCGGGATAGGTTAAGTGTGGTCCCTGGAACTCCAAAAATGGCAATAAGTGGATCATTCTGAATCTGGATCTTAAAAACTCCTGAGAGTATGGAGAAGAAGTATTTCCAGAACCCTTGTAATTTTGGGCAGAAGAAGAACATATGACTTAAGTTGCAAGGTGAGGCCTGACATCTATCACATTGATCTGAAATTGAAGGGAAAATTTTTGATAGACGGGACTTTGAAAAATGTACTCTATTTATTACTTTAAACTGTATTAATTGTAGTCTGGCACATGGTGTACTCTGGCGTATGCTGAGAATAACTTTATCCCACCATGACTCTGACAGTTCAACACCCAATTCCCGTTCCCATGCAGTTCTGGTTTTACCTGATGAGTCGGCCTCAATTGCCATAAGTTTTCCATAAATAATAGAAAGAGGAGATTTCAGATTAGGCTTCAAAGCTAGGAATTCGACCCATGGTGGGTCATTAGGCAAAGTTGGAAAATTTGGAAACCGTGATGAAACGCAATGTCTAATTTGGAAATAAAGAAACAAATGTGAAGTGGGTAGATTAAATTTAGAAGACAATTCTGAAAAACTAAGGAACAAACCATCTTCGTAAAGGTCTCTCATTGTTCTAATACCTCTCTCATGCCAAATTCTATAGGCAGCATTAGTAGATGCTGGAGAGAAAATGTGATTCTTTAATAACGGCATTTTATTAGATGGTAATACAAATTTAAAATGGGACCTAAATTGTGACCAGATCCTGAGTGTGGAAAGCACTATAGGATTTGTAGTAACAGAGGATAGTTTAATTGGTAATGATGAATAAATAATTGAGGCAGGTGAAAAAGATGTAGAAATCGATTGAACTTCAAGTTTGCACCAAATCAGATCCGGTGAATTTAACCAATAATTCAGTTTATGAATATGCGAGGACCAGTAATACATTGTAAAATTGGGTAGAGAAAGACCACCATTTGTGGTGAACTGTTGTAATAAAGAAAGTCTCATTCTGGGGGCCTTTCCATTCCACAAAAAGGAAGAGACCATCTGATCCAGGGACCTGAAGAACTGTTTGGGCAGAAACAGAGGGATGTTTTGATATAAAAACAGAAGTCTAGGTAGCACATTCATTTTGATAATATTAATCCTGCCTATTAGTGAAAGAGGGAGAGAGTTCCACCTCTGAAGGTCTGATGCAATTTGGGAGACTAGTGGGGTATAATTCTGAGAAAACATCGAGGGCAGAGTACGTGTAATATTAATTCCCAAATATCTAAACCCCGAGGGACTGAGCCTAAAAGGGATATCAGAAGGCTTAAGCTTTAAAGCTAATGAATTCACTGGGTAGCATTCGGTTTTAAGTGGATTAATTTTATAGCCGGAATACGATCCAAATTTTTCCAGAGTATTTAAAATTGGGGGAAGGCTACATAATGGGTCAGAAACATACAGGAGAAGGTCATCTGCATATAAGGACAGTTTAAGCTCGATGCCAGAGCGGACGATTCCGTGAAAAGAAGAAAGGGATCTTAGGGCAACAGAAAGAGGCTCAATGGCTAACGCAAACAAGAGGGGGGAAAGGGGGCAACCCTGTCTAGTACCACGCCCCACCGAAAAATAATCAGATTGGATGGAATTAGTAAGAATACATGCTTGAGGAGATGTATAAAGTAGTTTGATCCAGGACACAAACCTCTCTCCAAAACCAAACCTATTAAGAGCGGCAAAGAGATACTCCCATTCTACTCGGTCAAAAGCTTTCTCGGCGTCAAGAGAAATGATTACTTCAGGAGACTTGGGGGAATGAGTTGAAAAAATTGTGTTCAATATTGTACGGGTATTAAAAAACAACTGGCGACCTTTGATGAATCCATTTTGTTCTTGTGAGATAATCAGAGGGAGAACTGTCTCAAGCCGAGTTGCGAGTATTTTGGACAAAATCTTAAAATCCACATTCAAGAGTGAAAGGGGTCTATAAGACTCGCAAGCAGTAGGATCTTTATCCTTCTTTAACAGGAGAGAGATTGAAGCTTGAGTCAAGGTGGGAGGTAGCAGGCCACGCCCGAATGACTCATTATAAACCTCGAGAAGAAGAGGGGCTATCTTATCTTTAAATTTTTTGAAAAATTCGGCAGAGAAACCATCCGAGCCAGGTGTTTTACCACTTTGCATATTCTTAATTGACTCTAATATTTCTTCTAATTTAATGGGAGCCTCAAGTTGGTCAGAAATCAATTTGTCTATCCTAGGAATGTCAATATTCTGAAGAAAGGCGAGTAGCTCGTTTGAGTCTGCTTGTAGTTCTGATTTATACAGATCGCTGTAGAATTTTTTAAAGGTGTCACTAATGGAGACAGGGTCTGAGACAAGGTTGCCCGATCGATCCTTGATTTGCGATATTGTGTGAGAGCTAGCCTTTCGTTTCAGTTGATGTGCCAAAAGTCTACTTGGTTTTTCCCCATGCTCATAATAAGTGGCTCGAGATCGGATTAAGAGACGCTCCGCATCAGATGTTGTTAAAAGATCAAGTTCCATTTGAAGATCCTGTCGCTGTTTCAGCAAATCGTGTGACGGATTAACGGCATTTTGCCTGTCAATATTCTGAATTTTTGTTGATATTTCTGATATCTTAGTGCGTAGATTTTTATTGACATTAGCTGAAAAAGAAATAATCTGACCACGAATATAGGCTTTTAATGTTTCCCATAATAGTGAGGGAGAGATTGTATCGCTCTTATTGAACATTAGGAAATCGTCAATTGCTGATAAGATGAATTTATTAAATGGCTCATCTGATAACAGGAGACTATTAAATCTCCAACGAGGACTAGAACGGGGTTTATTTATAAAGTTTATATCAATGCTTAGAGGAGAATGGTCTGAGATAACAATCGGATAGTATTCAGAAGAAGTGACTCTCTGCATTAAAGAGCTGTCAACAAAAAAATAATCTATACGGGAATAGGATTGGTGCACCTGCGAGTAAAAAGAATAGGTCCTTGTTAGTGGATTCTGTGCCCTCCATGGATCTACATATCCATTTTGGGACATAAAATCCAAAATAGATTTAGACATATTAGACTGTGTGCAGGGCCTAGACGAAGAGCGATCTAATGATGTGTTCATAACACAGTTCAGGTCCCCAGCTAAAATTAACAGATGAGTGTCAAGATATGGAAGTGTGCTTACTAAATTGTTTATAAAGTCTGGGTTATCAAAGTTTGGTGCATAAATGTTCACTAATAAAACGGGAGTATGGAACAGAGAGCCCGCGATTATAAGAAATCTGCCATTTGTATCCTTCATTATTTTTGATGCTGTAAAATGAATATTCTTATTAAATAGTATGGCAACTCCTCTGGCTTTTGAGTTGAAGCTCGAGTGGTAAATCTCCCCAATCCATGGATATTTAAGCCTGACCTGATTTGAATTTTGCAAATGTGTTTCCTGTAGGAATATTACGTCTGGATTCAGGCGTTTCATATGAGAATATATTTTAGACCGTTTCACCGGATTGTTAAGACCTTTAACATTCCAGCTTAGGAATCTGACAGCAGATGATGTCGAGGAAGCTTTCAAATCAACAGCCATGTGACCTGTTGTTCATAATAAGGGTTGTAAAATATTGCCATCCTTCCCAATCCCCGCCCCCACCCCAGGAGAAAAAAAAAAAAAAAAAAAAAACCCCCCCCCCACTCGCACTTGGCCCTTCCCCAGATGAAGGGACTGTGCAGACTCCAACAGGAGTCACTAGAAAACTTGTCCTTACGGTCAAATGGCACCACATCACAACCTGTACCAGGTGACTCCCACAGAACTAGCTAAATGAAAAGAAAATTTAAAATATGTAATAGGCACTAATCTGGAAGAGCAAGAACTCTTTAAAAAACAAACAACAAAAAAACAACAACTAAAAAAGCAGTGATTGTTAATAATAATAACTAATAGTAATAACATTCCCCAAATGCGAACCAAAGCCCACCATATAATCCAAAACATTAAATCCCTAAATGTAAATAAAACACATTGATTATAATTCTAAACATTAAAACCGTGAATGCAAACAATACACAGTAATTATAATTATAAACATTAAATCCGTGGATGCAAACAAAACACACTAATTATATTTCTAAGCATGAATAGCAATAATAACTAATAATACTAACGTTCCCCGGCTATGAGAGAAAAAAAAAATAAAATAAAAAATTTAAAAAAAATAAAAGAAGAAAGAAAAAAAAAAGCTGGCTAATTATATTTCTAAACATTAAATCCGTGAATGTAAACAAAGCACTCTAATTATGTTTTTAAACACGAATGACTAACTAATAACTAATAATACTAACGTTCTCTGGGTATGAAAGAAAAAGCACACTGATTATTATTTCTACCCATTAAATCCGTGAGTGTAAACAGAGCACTCTGATTATATTTTTAAAACATGAATAATAATAATAATAATAGTAACTAATAATACTGACGTTCCCTGAGTATGAGAAGAAAAAAAAAAGCACACTGATTATTATTTCTACCCATTAAATCCGTGAGTGTAAGCAGAGCACTCTGATTATATTTTTAAACATGAATAATAATAATAATAATAATAACTAATAATAATAACGTTCCCTGAGCATGAAAGAAAAGGCACACTGATTATTATTGCTACCCATTAAATCCGTGAGTGTAAACAGAGCACTCTGATTATATTTTTAAACGTTAATAATAATAATAATAATAATAATGACTAATAATACTGACATTCCCTGAGTGTAAAACAAAGTACACTAATTATATTTCTCATTTTGCAATCGACTCGATGTACACACTCGCCTCTTCAGGGGACGTGAACACTCGTGTGGTTCCCTCATGCGTGATCTTCAGCCGGGCCGGGTGGAGCAGGCCGAACCGAACACCCTGGACGTTGCGAAGTCTACGGCGACAATCAGTGAAGGCGGCCCGCGCGCGAGCCGTTCTGGCAGTGTAGTCGGGGAACACAAAGATATTTGTACCGTTCACTTTGATCTGCTGCTGCTCCTTCGCCTTCGCCAGGATTTTCACACAGTCCGTGTGGTAGTGTAGCTTAGCCACAATTGGACGGGGCCGCTCGCCTGCCTTCGGTTTGGGTACTGGGATGCGGTGAGCGTGGTCCAGCAGCGGGTCCTCCTCGAAGCCGAAGGCCTCCTTTAGCATCCGGGAGACCGCAGCCGTCGTAGCCGATGAAGGGTCATCCTCCGGGACACCGATAATCCGGATGTTCTGACGTCGGGACCGGGATTCAAAATCGTCACATTTATCCTCCAGCTGTGCCACCGTCTTCGTGAGGGTCTCGACTTTTTTCTGGAGGCTAACGATGTCATCTGTGCAGGTAGAGACTGACTTTTCCACCTCTGCTACCGTTAGCTTTAGCCCCGTGAAGTTCTCCTGCACTGTAGCTAGCCCCGATGATAGCTCCTTTTTGAGGGCTAACAGCTCGGCGTTGATCGACAAGAGACTTTCACCCAGAGCGGCTTGGAATTCTGCTTTAATTATAGCAGCAAAGTCCTCTCGGAGAGCCACCAGCAGCTCCTGTTTGAGGCTGCCGACGTCACAAACTGCAGCGGTAGCTGCTGCATCAGACGGAGGAGGTGACCCAGGATAGCTCGAGGTTCCGCCACGAGGAGTAGGCCGCAGGTGAGCTTGGATCGAACTTACTCCTTTAGCTTCTTTAGCAGGCTTTGGTGGCATTTTGGCGATCGAACAGGAGATATGCGTAGAATGTGTAAGTTGTCTATTGTTTGCGGTCAAAATCGGAAGAAAGTGCCAGGCATTAGTTGGAAAACAGGCCAGTTCCGCAGGAGCGCACCTAAACACAACTTATCCCACCGCCATTCAACCGGAAGTCCAAGTCTTTCACATTTAAACTACTCTCACAAGTACAATTTTCTCAAAAAGCTACTTAAGTAAATGTAACGGAGTAAATGTAACTAGTTCCTACCCACCTCTGCTTAAATTGAAACTTTAATTTTTGATGACAAAATAAAACCTTTTTTGTTTGAAGGTTGTTGTTTTTTAATTGTTCTTCACCTTGCCCGGTTCCTTTAGTTTGTCCAATTATCTCTGTGTTTGATGTGATATCTATCTGGTTAGTTTGTGTCTGTCCCTTTATTTATTTGTTGTGGTTTGAAGGTTGAGAACATGTTTGTTATTGATTTGAGGCTGTGAACTATGACAGCTATTGACTTAATCGGTCTGCAGTGTAGCACTTTACCTGCCACCATTCTCTAGACTAATGTATTGCTGACCTGCTAATGTTATGACAAGGTTGGCATTTATGTTTCTTCTATCTTTCTTTTTTGTGTTTTCTTCCTTTTCCCATCAATTTTCAGCCAATGAGCTATTTTATTGAGATTGAAGTATTGATCACCACTCAGGCTGACCTTGACTTGACTGAGTGGTTTTCTTCACACTGTTCTCAGCAAAAATAGTAAATTTTTGAATGTGGCAATTTCATAAGACTGTCTTTTCCTTTAGTTGTGTTCTTTTTTATAACATTTAATAGGCTGAAGTTGTTTTTTTGGGCTTCAGTTTTTCATAGTTGTAAGTGAATGAGATTGTTCATCAGTTCGGGCCTAGAAATAGTTATACTGAACTGAAGAAAGCCAATATTGCAAACCCTACAACTTTTCAGTCCATTTAACCCATCAAAAATCTATATGTGTTAGTGCTGAAAGTTTTATGGTTGAATAGAAATAGAAAAAAAATCAAAATAAAACAGAAATCACAGTCAAAGAGACATTGTGGCTCTTTATTCAGTTTTATTATTAACACATTGTAGTGTGTTCCTTGACATGTTATGTCTCACATTCAGAGTAAATACAATAGACCTTTTTTATTGACATACAACCGCAGAGAGAAAGGTGTGGTTTCAATCAAAATACGCGCCGTAAAAACGGCCCCTTAGAAATGTTGCTTTTTTGAGATGTGCTCCTAAGCTACGGTACTGTCAAAACCTCTCAGATGTGCAGAAGCTTGTTGGACTTCACCAACACCTTATTAGGTGGATTTTTAGGCCTCGTTGATCAGGTAGTTTTGAGTATTAGGATTTCTTGAATTAGAGTTTATTTGTTAGGCTGAAGTTAAAGAGAGAGGTTTCTTTGGTTAATGTTGATTGGGGATGCTGTTTGAGATAGCAACTTTTATAACAAAACCATTTTTAGATAGTTTGCACTTTTCTAAGTCGTAGGTTAAACATTGAGTACATATAAAAAAAGAAACGTTATCTCTTATAAGTCAGCCAAGGCCCGCAGCCACCCCTCGATCTGACACAAGTTTGTACTGAACCTTAGATAATCCTCAAGAAACTGAAAACCTTTGTCACAATGTTCAGCATTCATTTTGTTCACTCTGTTTTGCAATAAATTAGTCATTTTGTTTCCAAGTCCAGATTTGTAATAAGAGAATGAACAAGGCAACATTTTTGTTTAGAAAACAATGTTATGTCCTTGTCAGTCTTTTTAGTTTAGTCTAGCTTAGATCGGGTTTATCTTATGTGACTAGAACCAAGAATGGCTCCTCACTTATTAACCTTTTAGCCCATTTATGACCCCGAGCCATTTAGACTTAACTGAATGTTACCATTGTTATTCCTTTGTTTTGCTTAGTTTACATGCCAATCTAGGGGCACTGTCATGCCAGTAGCGCATGTTTTACGCTCTTCTTCTGTGTTGGCTGTGACTCTGTTGGAGTGAAGCCCGGTAGAATAAAATTCTGTTCGATCCAAAAGAAGAAGTTATTTTTATTGACTAACATTGGTAGCAGAGGATGGTTTCTAACTACAGTACAGAGTTCCACCAACGTTTGAAGAAGGAAAGCCTTATGAAAGTTGGAAGAATGAAGTCAACATTTGGACGAGAGTTACAGATTTGGAGAAGAAAAAGCAAGCGCTTGCAGTCACCCTGGCACTGTCTGGAAGGGCGCGAGACACGGCGATGGAAATTCCATTAGACGATTTAAATAAAGACACTGGAATGACCACATTGTTGGCTAAGCTAGATGATTTGTTCCTAAAAGAGGAAAAGGACAGGGTCTATGAAGCGTACTCAGACTTTGACCGAGTCATTAAAGAAGCTAACATGTCGATGGCGGACTATAGTATTGATTTTGAGCAGCATTACTCGCACATGAAAAAATACAACATGGAGCTGCCCGACGCGGTTTTAGCTTTTAAGCTTTTGGACACGGTGTGTTTGGATATTACGGACAGACAGTTGGCTCTAACAGCATGTTCAGAAATAACATTTGCTTCAATGAAATCTGCTTTGAAGAGAATATTTGGCGGGAAAAAAAGGAGTACGACAGCAGAAAATATTAACCAGGAGTCCGTGTTTGCTACAGAGCAACGGTGGCCAAAAGGCAAGTTCTGGAGGCAAAATACTCGTCATAAAACTCCACAGCCCAGCACTCCAGAGCCCGGTACAAACCCGCTGGATAAATACGGACGACGATCAAAATGTGCAGTGTGCCAAAGTACTTTTCACTGGGTTAAAGACTGTCCACACAAAGCTGAGAGTGTTAAAATAACTGATGATACAACAGACGTGGAAGAGTGCAACATAACTGTACACCAAAGAATTGCCAACAGATGCAGAAATATTCATGACAGAATGTTTTGGCTCAGCAATAATAGACACTGCTTGTACTAGGACAGTTTGTGGACAAAAGTGGCTGGACAACTACAGTACTGTACTGTGTTACAAAAGAAAAGTGTAGATGATGAAAGAGACAGAAACACAAAGTCACAGGCCCTTAAAGTTTGGAGATGGAAGAGTCGTCCACTCCATCAAAAAGGTAAGGATACCTGCTAAGATTGGCAACAAAAGTGTAATATAGAAACTGAAGTGGTACCTGCTGACATTCCACTACTTCTGAGTAAAACATCATTAAAAAGGGCTGGGAAAGTTTTGGACATGGAAAGGGACAGTGCAATAATGTTCAACCAGCCTGTCAAACTGGACTTTACTAGCTCTGGTCATTACTGTGTGAACATTGTGGACAGTGAAAATAAAAATCCTACTCACTCTGATGAGCTATTGGCTGCTACTGAGGAAGAAATACTGACTACAACTGACAATATGAACACAAGTGAAAAGATGAAAGTTTTGGAGAAACTTCATAAACAGTTTGGGCATGCCTCTGCTGATAAAATACAAAGACTTCTGACTAGTTCTGGCAATAAGGACATAGAGTGCAACAGTCTGATGAAAAAGGTTGTGAACCAGTGTGAAGTGTGTCAGAAATATTGTAAGACCAAACCAAAACCTGCTGTTGGTTTACCGTTGGCGTCTAGTACATATAATGAAACTGTTGCTGTAGATCTGCATGAGCTTGAACATGGGGTGTGGTACATACATATTATTGACCAGTTCACCCGCTTCAGTGCTGGTAGTGTCTTAACCACCAAGAGGTCTTCTGAAATAGTCAAACGTATTATCCATGATTGGATCAGTGTGCATGGCACACCACAAAAGTTATTCAGTGAGTTTAATAACGAGGAAGTGAGAGACATGGCTGAAAACTTTAATATTGAAGTTAAAACCACACCTGCTTACAGCCCGTGGAGTAATGGACTGCTAGAGCATCATAATCAAACTCTAACTGAGATCCTAATGAAGGTCAAAGCAAGTACTGGATGTGACTGGAACACTGCCATGGACTGGGCTCTGATTAGGGCTGCACGATTAATCGCATTTGCGATTATCTCGCGATATGTTAAAACGCGATTCACTAATCGCGCGGGCTGCGATTTGACTGGTCACGTGACTTGGGAGTGAGCCGAGCAAAGCGGAGCGGAGCAAAACCGAGCAGGCAGGGAGGGGGACACCGCACGCTCTAACACAATGGCTTCAGGCTCGATAGAAGTCATAAAAGTTAAAAATTCAGGTAAGTTAGTCCATGTAAACGTGTATCTGATGAGACTGCGGGAGATAAACAGAGCGCGAGCTGGTCATGTGACCGGGCCTGTTGTTGACGCTGCCCTGTTAGCAGCTAGCTCAGCAAGCTAACGTTCTGCGTGAAAAAGCGCATTCATTATCTGATTTAAAAAAAACTGTTTTGTCGTTAGTGATATGAATTAATACAGAACCAGTAACACACACGTTTTGCGCAAGCTGTTTTTTTTTTTTAAACTAGCGGTGTTTAATGTTGTTATCTTAGCTTTAGCATAGCTATTTAGATGAGGTGATGCACTTTCTCATTACGTGTACCTATTACCAAACCTGGTCGTGATGCCACAACTATTATACTATCCTTTTTATTGTCTGTTTTAAATAAAATGTTAATTATTATGTTCAGTAATGTGAAGCTATTTAGTCATCACGTTTTGCATTCACTTAACGTTGACAAACTGGGAAAAGCTAAAACCTGTACATTGTTTTTAACTAACAACGTGAGAAGATTTTTCTGGTCCTCAATTTTTGCACGAGTGAGAGGTGAGGATGTGAATGTGTGTATTTATTTATTTTATTTTGTATTACAGGACATGACATATACATACATACATGTATACTGTGTACATTAACTCATATGCTGCTGTGCCACTCTTTGCAAATGTCAATGCTGAGTAGAACCTTCAGTTTATTTTATAGATATACTTTTTATACTTTTTTATACTACTATGAAAAAACTCAGGACAGTATTACACTTTTATTATTTCATTTTATGCTTATGTTCATTGGGTGTTTGGTGTTTTAGGGGTGTTTGGTGTTTCAGTGTTGGTGTAAATTTTCATACTTTTATACTACTATGAAAAAACTCAGGACAGTGTTACACTTTTACTATTTTATGCTTATGTTTATTAAATGTTTTAGTGTTTAGTGTTTAGATGGTTACTGTTGCACCGAGGGACTGAGAGAAACGCAATTTCAATCCTGTGTATGTCCTGTACATATTGCAGTTTTGACAATAAAGTTGACTTTGACTTTGACTTTGATGACAGAGTGTCTCTCCCACAGTTGAAAGAAGAAGGCAGCAATGACTGAAGAGGGAGCTCAAACTTTCTGAACACAGCCTCATCACTGAATGTCCAACAAGATGGGGATCCAAAGAAATGAAGTGTTAGAGCAGCTCAAAGCCATTTCTCAGGTGCTGTCAGGTGACCGTTATGCACGCTCCCTTATACAGGTAGTCCCCGACTTACGAGCGAGTTCCGTTACAACGAGTTGCTCGTAACATGGAAATCTCGTAATTCGGAACGGCCGCCACGTGTCTCGTAAGTCCGGAATTTCGCTCGTAAGTTGGAACGGTTTTGCTAGCGCGACTACAAACACTCGTTTTTCATCGAAAAACTGCTTACGAGTGCATAAAAATGATCGGAAACGTGTGTCCACATGTTTAGCTAACGAACTGTGGTGAAAAAACACAGAAAAACTCGGTATTTTTTGCGTTTTTTCCAAAAATTCGCCAGCTCGTAAGTCCGGAACCTCGTAGGTCAGAGCGCTCGTAAGTCGGGGACTACCTGTAATAACCTGGCAGGATATTGAGGTGTTGGAGTCTGTTCACAAGGCTCTGCATCCTGCTGTTACTGACGGACTATGTTTACATTATTGTTCCAAGAGTTTTTTATTTTTAACTTTACATCTAAAACATTTAATAAGAACAGATACTAGTTTATTTTGTGTTCACTGAGTTTGAATTCCCAGAACGAGTTGGTTAAAGCAGATTCTCTTTGTTTTTTGCACTTTGTTTTTTATGATGTTACTGGCTGGAAAGCAGTAAGTTAAAAAAATTTATATCTAATTTTTTACATTTATTTATTAACTGTCATGTGAAGTTCAGACAGTAGTTAGGAAGTTCACTTAACTTGTATACTATTGTGTTTATGAAACAAGAAAAAATAGAAATGGTGAAAAGAAAAGTCATACATTTGCTTGCTTTATTTAATCTCTGCTTTAAATAAATCTGACATTGTTTATTATAAAACAGATTTATTATTGCTTCTGTTTGTTGAAAAATACTTGAGAAGGTATTAAAAAATAATCACATTTTAAATCGCAATCGCAATTTATAGAAAAAAAAATTGCAATTAGATTATTTTCCAAAATCGTTCAGCCCTAGCTCTGATGGCAAAGAACTCTATGCAAAGTGTCCATGGATTTAGCCCACATCAGCTGGTGTTCGGGCAGAATCCCAACCTACCCTCTGTGTTAATAGACAAAGCCCCAGCTCTAGAGGGCACCACCAAGAGTGAATGGGTTGCCAAACACATTTCAGCCTTGCATGCGGCAAGAAAAGCTTATACAGAAGCAGAATGTTCAGAAAGGATACGCAGAGCACTGAAGAAACAACTACGGCCTACAGATGAGCGATACGAAACTGGAGACAAAGTCTTTTACAAACAAATTAACTGTCCAGAATGGAAAGGACCAGGAGTGGTCATTGGTCAAGATGGTGCAGTCGTTTTTGTTAGACATGGAGGCACCTGTGTCAGAGTGCACCATCTCAGATTAAGGAAAGTTACTCAGGAGCATGAAGAACCTCAACTTACCTGCACTGAAGATAACAATCAAGGACAACATATAGTGAACATCGATGAAGAGGAAGTAGGAGACACTAATGCAGTGAATCTGGAGAATGATCCTTTGCCTGCTCCTGAAAACGCAGCGGCCGAGAGACAACACACTGGGAACACCATCATAAAGACAGGTCAAATTGTGACATTGCTTCAGCTCTTCATATATACATGCTGACCCCTCCATCCATTAGGCACTCCCTGTATTTTTTTCATTACACAATGTCCACCGATCCAACTAACACTATGGCTTATAAATACCATAACAAGGACACACAGGACCCATGGATCTGCCAGGGCAATTAAAATGTCACGTTTACCAGGCTAAGGCTGTAATGACATCCCAAATAGTTGAATAAAACACAAATGGAATACTGTAGTTTTCACCAAAAGGCCTCTTTAATATTGAATATAGATCAGAAGTCATGTGCGACCTATCTATAATTAGAACTGAGGACACCTTTCAGAAGAGAGGTGATCAAGGAGCAACAAAAATAAGTCTTGTTGCTTTCTATTCAAACACTTATGCCCTGACCTGAATGACTGATGATCACCACCACCAGAATAATTGTAGTGACATCTGCTTCAACACCCTCTGATGTTTTGTGTTTGTGTGTCCCATTCTCTCTATTGATTTCGTTTTTTTTTACTTCATTGATTAGCTTGTATATTGACAAGTCAAACTACTTTGGTTGTTAATTATAAAATATTCAGTTTCTATCTTGTTGTGGAAGTGGTCTCCAGCTACAAATACTTGGGTGTACACATGAATGATAACCTCAGCTGGAGCAACAACACCACCAGCCTGATCAAGAAAGGTCATCAGAGACTCTACTTCCTCAGACGGCTGAGACGAGCTGGTCTGAGCAGCCCAGTTCTCACCTCGTTCTACAGGTGTGCAGTGGAGAGCGTCCTGTGCTCCAGCATCAACGTGTGGCATGGAGGCTGCACAGTTGAAGAGAGGAAAGCTCTGCAGAGAGTGGTGAAGGCTGCACAGAAGTCTGTTGGAGTCAGTCTCCCCACAATCACAGACATTTACACCTCCAGATGCAGGAAAAGAGCCACCTGCATCATGAAAGACCTCACTCATCCAGCACACTCACTCTTTGCCCCACTCCCCTCAGGACGGAGGTTGAGGAGCATCAAGTGTAGAACCACTAGACTGAGGAACAGCTTCTACCCTGAGGCTGTTAGACTCATGAATAAATAAAAATAAAATAAAAAATAAACACTGCAAAATATCACATCATACTGATGCTGATCTGTTTTCTTGTTGCTGTGTTCATCTGTGTTCATCTGTGACCATCTGCTCATACAAACTCATGTTCGTGCTGCTGTTTATTCCCACTATATTAGGCTTAGTGTATTACTAGTTGATGTTTTTCTTAGTTAGTTCTAGATGTTATTACTGTTTTTCTCTTTCATTTGTTGTTGGATGTAACTGGGACCTCGTGTACATAATCTCGTTTTCATCACATGTACCACATGCGGTGCAAATGACAATAAAGACTCTCTCTGACTTTAAACCTAATATACCTCACTTGTGCATGGTATTAAGCTTATATAACAAAATTTAGACATCTTCACTTAAGTGAAGGAACAAATAAGCAAAAAAAAAGGATTGCTTTGAACCCAATAGTGTTACCCCCAATTTACACTACACGTGTTCCGGCTCCGGCTCCGCTCCACTCCGGTCCGACCTCCGCAGCAAATACGCACCCATTATAATCAATGAGAGCGTTTACACTGGCTCCGCACGGCGGCGGCGAGCGGACGGCAGTCTGTCAAAATTAGATCCGATCCTAAAATATATATACTGTATATTTTTAATAAATAGATAAATGTACAGTACTGTACAGTCACCAAGCACTTAGCCTATCCTAACACAGTTTTTAAAGATGAAGGAGTGAGTTGAATTGTCTCCCTCCTCCCTGCAGGCTCCATTCCCATAAAGGGAGCTAGCTCCCTTTATGTGAAAGGGAGACAATTCAACTCACTCCTTCATCTTTAAAAACTGTGTTAGGATAGGCTAAGTGCTTGGTGACTGTACAGTACTGTACATGTATTCATTTATTTAAAAAAAAAATTTTTTTGTGATCCTACTTACGAATTTTTGACATACGAGCAGCCCGTAGGTACGGAACTCGCTCGTAA
>JBBPBX010084957.1:0-15190 GCA_038048925.1 Garcialebias charrua
TATATATATATATATATATATAGTATATTATTATTATTATTGAGCATGCATCAGGGTATTATTATTATCATCATTATTATTATTATCATTATTCAATTTTATTCTGCGTTACTCCAGGCGTGTTTGCTTTCTACCATTTTTCTGTTTGTGGTCTCATGCGTTATTGGGGGTAGAACGTGATCATGTACGTCCCAACCAATCAACGCCACTCTTGCTTGTCAGGTTGCATGTGAACTTTGTCCTAACCAATCAACGCCACTCTTGTTTATCGGGTGAAGTAGCATGTGATCATATCCAACCAATCAACGCCTCTTGCTTCGCGCGCTTCTTTCAAATGTAGCCATTTCCTTTCAACTGTTGGACAAGAAGCTGTTGTTGTGTTGGACTCAGCGCTCGTAAAACTTGCTTTTTATTAGACGTCGACTGGTCAGACTCTGGACGACGACTGGACATTCAGTTGGAAGTTGAAGGTCGGTTCGGTTTTGTTTATTTGCTAGCTTTTTTAGCTCTGTTCAGTTGAATGAACAAAACCTGCTGTTGCTAAAAGCTAAGCTAACAACGAGCTAAAACGGGTGTGTCGTGTATGCTGCTGAGGCAGATAATTTGAGGCAAGTAAAACACTGCAGGTTAGGTTATTCTAGCGTTTAAATAAGCCATATATGCTACGCTTTTTTTTTTTTTTTGGCTTAGTTCCTGGATGGTTTTTCAAAGAGACAGGCCCCGCATCCTCACGCTGTTTGCGTCGCATGTCTGTTAACACACATGCGCTCACTAGCCAGCAGAACAATAACCGCAGCCAGGCTGAAATACTAATTTACTTTAAATACGTATTTCAGCAACATACTGTTTTTGTAGCTGCTTAAACAAGAGGCTGAAGGAAGATATATCTCATTCACGAGGTCTTGAGAGTCAATTACTTTCTGAGAGTTTCATTAAAGATTTACTGGAACATGAGATATTTTGCTAACAGACACACAGGCAGGCTAATATGAGTGCCAGACTTTGGTGGTGGTGGTGCTAAACTGTTCACAGTAACACAGCAGAGGTGTTTGTCCCTTGTTGATGCGAATCTTTAGGTTTGAATGCTCTTTATTTGTCTCTAAGTTGATGGAAGCATCAAAGTGATGCATGTAGAACAGAAACTAAAGATTTATCACATGTTCTCTTTGATTCTGCAGGTTGTCAGAGATCAGCTGTGCCTCTCTGCTCTCAGCTCTTCAATCCAACCCCATCTGACACAACTGGATCAGACTCAGAACCTAGCCTTGAGAACTGCGGTAAAGTGAGCCACTCGTCATTGAGAGGTAATTTCTAAGTACCGGTAGTTTGAGTAAAGCAATTAAGACACTGATTTTTTGTTAACAGAGTTCACTTTGCTCTCAGCATTAAACGTGACGCTTGAACATGGTTTGGTTTCATGTTGCTCCACTTCATTCACCCAGAGTTTGAAGGAGCACACACCTTTTATTAATTAAAGCTGCACAGGTGCAGTAAATTAAAAGTCACATGATGCATCTGAGCATCCAATACAAAACAAGCCTATAAAGAAAAACAAATTCAAACAAAATGAGAGCAATACAAAAACATTCATAATGTCAACACCCCCACTTGCTCACATTTTGGGTAACTCCCTCAGGCTCTTAATGTTTCAAACCTAAATAAATTCTTCATACACCAAACAAACATTTCATACTTTTTCAACTTCATCTTGGTTGCTGGTTTGGTTAGTACGTCTGCAACCATATCATTTGTACTTTAAGAGTAAATGTACTTTTGTTTTAAAGGTCTCCCACCTACCTGCTCCAACATTTTCCTCTGGACCTGTTGTCAGGTATAATCTGTAAATTTTAACATTTAAATACTGTATACACACACATTTCAGTACTACATTGTCTTTTTTTTCCCTCGGCTAGTCTGGGAGAAAAATACCTAAAGCTTCTGGATCCAGTTGTACACAAAGAAGTACCTGTGAGGCCAACCCTGTAATGGGTAAGTGCTGGCTACTTTGGTTTTTGTTTTCCATTGTTTGGTATGTTCATTGTTATGGAAGATCAAAACTGACATAATTAGAAGTAAAAGCATGTATATGAATGGACTGATAAATTAATAAATACACTAAAAATGCACAAATTAAATTACAAAGGAGAAATTTACTTCATGTTATATAATTTAATTGACCTTTTTATTTTCCAGGTTAGTTCCAATAAATTATATATTTCTGCTTATAATTTACATTTTACTGTATTTTTAAAATATATATTTTTGTTTTTCTTGTAGATGCATTTGTGCCTTTTAATGTTTATATTCAATTATTGTTTATATTTTTTTTCCCACAAGTTTTTCTTTTTTAAATGGGTCTTACATTTCTATGTCTCCTGTTTTGACTTTACCTTATGCATTTCTGCTTCATGCACAGTAGATCTACACATGGATCCTGCTCCTTCCTGTTTTTTTGACCAATAGAAGTGGAGCTGACCCAAGAAGCTCTGCCCACCTTATTTACATCATGAGACAGAAATACATAAGATGAAGTAAAAACGGGTGACAGAGAAGTGTAAAAACACATGGAAATAAAAAGACTTTTGGGGGAATAAATATAAAATAAATAAATATTTACAATATAAATATTGGGAGGCACAAATGCAGATACAAGTAAAAAGGAACACAAAAATATGTTTTTAAAAACAGTATGTAAAGTTTATTGGAACAAAGCATAAAAATAAATATGAAGGTAAATTAAATTATAAAACATGAGGTAAAGTTCTCCTTTTTTTAATTTAATTGATGCATTTCAAGTGTATTTATTGGTCATTTTATATACAGTATTTTGGCTTTTACTTCTAATTATGTCAGTTGGGGTTCTTCATTAATTGTTACCTGCATGATTTGAATTTATTTTACAATCTCTGATGTCCATATCCTCTGACCTAGGCCTCACTGAATTCTCTAATACTTGACTAAATGTGTTGAGAGCCTCCAGCTGACTACATGCACACGTAAGTTATGACAATTTCTTATGTTTGTTTGTTTTTGTTTTATTATATTCTTCTTCTTTCGGCTTTTCCCTTTTCAGGGGTCGCCACAGCGAGTCATCCTCCTCCACCTCACTCTGTCCTCTGCATCCTCTGTCCTCACTCCAACTACCTTCATGTCCTCTCTAACTGCATCCATATATCTCCTCTTTGGTCTCCCTCTTTGTCTTTTTCCTGGCAGCTGCATTTCTAACATCCTTCTACCAATATACCCACTGTCCCTCCTCTGGACATGTCCAAACCATCTCAGTCTGGCCTCCCTAACTTTATCTCCCAGTTGTTCAACATGTGCTGTACCTCTGATGATCTCATTCCTGATCTTATCCATCCTTGTCACTCCTAAGGAGAACCTCAGCATCTTCATTTCTGCTACTTCCAGTTCTTTCTCCTGTCTTTTTGTCAATGACACCGTCTCCAGACCATACAACATAGCTGGTCTCACCACTGTCTTGTAAACTTTTCCTTTGACCTTTGCTGACACCTTTTTGTCACAAATCACTCCTGAAACTTTTCTCCATCCACTCCATCCTGCCTGGACTCTCTTCTTCACCTCTTTACCACATTCCCCATTTTCCTGGACAGTGGACCCCAAGTACTTGAAGTCCTGCACCTTTGTGACCTCTGCTCCTTGTAGCCTCACTGTTCCACTGGCCTCCCTCTCATTCACACACATGTACTCTGTCTTACTACGGCTGACTTTCATTCCTCTTCTTTCAAGTGCATACCTCCACCTCTCCAAGTTGTCTTCCACCTGTTCCCTATTCTCACCACAGATCACAATGTCATCTGCAAACATCATAGTCCATGGGGATTCCTGCCTGACCTCATCTGTTAGTCGGTCCATCACCAGAACAAACAAGAAGGGGCTCAGAGCCGATCCTTGATGCAATCCCACCGCCACCTTGAAGCTATCTGTCACTCCTACAGCACATCTCACCACTGTCCTGCTGTCCTCATACATGTCCTGTACCAGTCTAACATACTTATCTGCCACTCCAGATTTCCTCATGCAATACCACACCTCTTCTCTTGGCACCCTGTCATATGCTTTTTCTAAATCCACAAACACACAATGGAGTTCTTTCTGACCCTCTCTGTACTTCTCTATCAACATCCTCAAAGCAAAGATGGCATCTGTGGTGCTCTTTCTTGGCATGAAACCATACTGCTGCTCACAGATAGTCACCTCTTGTCTAAGCCTTCCTTCCACAACTCTCTCCCAGATCTTCATTGTGTGGCTCATCAACTTAATTCCCCTGTAGTTGCTACAACTCTGTACATCACCCTTGTTCTTAAAAATGGGAACCAGCACACTTCTTCTCCATTCTTCAGGCATTTTCTCACCCTCAAATATTCCATTAAATATTTGAGTCAAAAACCTCACTGCCATCTCTCCAAGGCATTTCCAAACCTCCACTGGTATGTCATCAGGTCCTACTGCCTTCCCCTTCTTCATTCTTTTCAGAGCTTTCCGGACTTCACCCTCACTAATTTTTCCCACTTCCTGGTCCACAGTTTCTATTACCTCCACTCTTCTTTCTCTTTCATTCTCTTCATTCATTAGCTCCTCAAAGTAATCCTTCCATCTTCCCATCACACTCTCCTCACTTGTTAGAACATTCCCATTCCCATATTTAATAAGCCTAACCTGCTGCACATCCTTTCCAGCCTGATCCCTCTGTCTTGCCAATCGGTACAAGTCCTTCTCGCCCTCTTTAGTGTCCAGTCTCCCATATAACTCATTGTACGCCCTCTGCTTTGCCTTAGCTACTTCCCTCTTTGCTCTATGTCCCATCTCCTTATATTCCTGTCTCCGCTCTTCAGTCCTCTCACAGTCATATTTCTTCTTGGCTAATCTCTTTCTTTGAATGGCGTCCTGCACTTCACTATTCCACCACCAGGTTTCCTTATCTTCCATTCTTTGTCCAGATGACACACCAAGTACCTTCCTACCTGTCTCTCTAATTACTGTTGCTGTAGTAGCCCAGTCACTTGGAAGCTCTTTCTTACCACCCAGAGCCTTTAACAGCTCGTCTCTGAATTTCTCACAACATTCTTCCTTCTTTAGCTTCCACCATTTGGTCTTCTTCTCTGGTTTTACTCTTGTTCTCTTCTTCGCAACAACAGTCATTCTACACACAACCATCCGATGCTGTCTGGCCACGCTCTCCCCTGCTACAACCTTACAGTCTCCAATCTCTCTCAGGTTTCCTCTTCTACACAGAATGTAATCGACCTGTGTACTCCTTCCTCCACTCTTATAGGTCACTCTATGTTCCTCCCTCTTTTGGAAATAGGTATTGACTATAGCCATTTCCATTCTCTTGGCAAAATCCACCACCATCTGTCCTTCCTGGTTTCTTTCCTTGACACCAAACCTACCCATCACTTCCTCATCCCCTCTGTTTCCTTCACCAACATGTCCATTCAGGTCTGCTCCAATCACCACTCTTTCCTCCCTGGGAATACTCTCTATCACTTCATCCAAATCTTTCCAAAATTTATCTTTCTCCTCCCCATCACATCCAACCTGTGGAGCATAACCACTTACTATGTTTAGCATCAGACCTTCTACTTCTACCTTTAGACACATCACCCTATCTGACACTCTCTTCACCTCTACTACATTCTTTGCCAACTCCTCCTTCAGGACCACCCCTACTCCATTTCTCTTTCTATCCACACCATGGTAAAACAGTTTAAACCCTGCTCCAATACTGTGAGCCTTGCTGCCCTTCCACTTGGTCTCTTGGACACATAAAACATCTACCTTTCTTCTCTGCATCATGTCAGCCAGCTCTCTACCTTTGCCTGTCATTGTCCCCACATTTAGAGTTGCAACCCTCAGTCCTACATTCTTCACTTTCCTCCTCTCCCTCTGTCTCCTGACACGTTTTCCTCCTCGGCGTCTTCGACTAACAGTAGTACAATTTCCGCCGGCACCCTGTTTGTCAACAGCACCGGTGGCGGACGTTGTTAACCCGGGCCTCGACCGATCTGGTATGGTTTCACTTTGATGAACTCGCATTATGGTTTTGGCAAGTGTTTTACATCGGATGCCATTCCTGACACAACCCTCACCATTTACCCGGGCTTGGGACCGGCACAAGAGATACAATGGCTTGTGCTCCCTAGTGGCTGGCTGTTTTGTTTTATTATATTGTTTTTTGGTATTGCCTGGTTATAATCTTGTTTTTCTTTGTGCTTTTCTTAGGCTCCTGTCTGACCTCCAAATGCTAATGTTGCTAGCAATGAGGACCCCACAAGGATGTGTACTGAGCCCCCTTCTATTCACCCTGCTAACACACGACTGCACACCATCATACAGCTCCAACCACTTCATCAAGTTTGCGGACGACACAACAGTGGTGGGTCTCATCAGCAACAACGATGAGACGGACTACAGGAACGAGGTGAGCCGCTTGGCCTTGTGGTACGGACACAACAATCTCACTCTCAACGTGGAGAAGACAAAGGAGATTGTCGTGGACTTCAGGAAGAGGGATGCCCAACATGCCCCTCTGACCATCAACAGCACCGCAGTGGAGAGAGTAGACAGCACCAAGTTCCTGGGAGTGCACGTCTCAAAGGACCTGTCCTGGAGCAGGAACACTGCAGCACTGGCCAAGAAGGCTCACCAGCGTCTCTACTTTCTCCGCAAGCTGAAAAGGGCTGGAGCTTCAACCCCCATCATGTGCACCTTCTACAGAGGTGCCATAGAAAGTGTCCTGACCAGCTGCATCACTGTGTGGTTTGGTGCATGTACTGCATCCTGCCGCAAGAGCCTCCAGCGCATCATGAGAGCAGCTGAGAAGATCGTCGGCACCTCCTTCCCCTCACTGCAGGACTTACACAGCAAACGCCTCACTCGGAAAGCCCACTGCATGGCAGGTGATCCCACACACCCACTACACAGCTGCTTTAGACTGTTGCCTTCAGGGAGGAGACTGAGGAGTCTCCAGGCTCGAACCAGCAGACTGAGAGACAGCTCTGTTCATCAGGCAGTAAGGATGCTAAACACTCTGCCTGCTCTGCCTCCCCTCCCATTTGAACTGCCTTAACACAAAAAACTTTCTCACACATTACCACACAACACAAAGATTTTAACACTGGTCCCTGTGTCATCAAACGGGTTATTCACTAAACTCTCAGTCATGTGCTCATTCAGTTTGCACTACTTCTCATATTTGCACTGTTTGTATTACATTACTGCCTATAGTCATACTACTGTTTATATTCACTGTTTACATTAATACTGTTTACATTTATTACTACTGTTTACATTTATTACTACTGTTTACATTTACACTACTTTTATATCTACACTACTGCTGATACATATACAGTATTCTCTGACTAGCCTTATTTAAGGATGCCCAATGTGCCTTATGTGCCTTACTGCATATGCCACTTTGCCTCTATACCAACATCAACTACCTCATACATATACTGTGTACATTAACTCATATGCTGCTTTGCCACTCTTTGCAAATGTCAATGCTAGAACCTTCAGTTTATTTTATAGATACACTTTATATACTTTTTATACTACTATGCAATAACTCAGGACAGTATTACACTTTTATCATTTCATTTTATGCTTATGTCATTAAATGTTTAGTGTTTTAGTGTTGGTGTAACTGTAAGGACAGTGTTACACTTTTACTATTTTATGTTTATTAAATGTTTGTGTTTTAGTGTTTAAATGGTTACTTTTGCACCGAGGGACTGAGAGAGAAATGCAATTTCAATCCTGTTTATGTCCTGTACATATTGCAGTTCTGACAATAAAAGTTGACTTTGAAACCTCACATCTTCCACAAAGTGCTAAGGTGAATCTCTGCCACAGACAGTCCTGCATTTGGAGATTCATCACAGATGAGTGAGGACGTCGCTTTCCTCTGCTGTGACTGACTCTTAAAATGACTGAAAGACACTGAAACTGTCATACAGAAGCAGATCATGGTATTTATGATGCATACCTCTGGTAATTGTAGTTTCTTTTATTATTAAGGTTGTTATGTTATCATTGTTATCAATTTTAACTTTTTAACATTTTTGAATTTGTTTTGCTCATGAATAAACAGTTTTTAAGCAACAACTTATGTGGATATTTTGTGTGTGCTCTATTTAGACCTGTTGTACATATCTGTATTGCGGGTTTGAACCAGATCTGGGCCGCGTTTTGAGATTCGACTTACTCTACTGGGCCGGACCTGGGCCAAATCCGCCTAAAAATGAAATGAGGATGCCGCATCTGGGCCGCATCTGGGCCAAATTTGCCTAAAAACTAAACAAGGATTCCGTATCTGGGCCACATTTGGGCCGAATGCAGTAGTTTTGTAGCACTTCTGGCCCACCTCCGGCCCAGATCCAATCCAGATCCGCAATCCACATCTGGGCCAGTTTTGGCCCGTTGGACAAAAAGACACCGGGCCGGATCCATTTTACAAATGCGGGCCAAATGTTTTCATACATTTGGCCCAGATCCGGCCCACATAACTTTTGCTGTCTGGGTATGTATATATATAAACACGTGTGTGTGTATATATATATATATACTCACGCATATGTTTGTATGTGTACACATGTATGTATATACAATATATATACATATATGTGTATATATACACACACACATATATATATATACTGTATATGAACATTTGTCTGTGGCTGAAAAAGCCACAGACAAAGCAGAATGTTCAAAAAAGAAACAAGCTCATCCACTTTGGTTGTGTGTTCTTTTCCAGCTCTTCTTCTAATGTGTGTGTTAGTGGTTAATAAAGAGCTTAATGTATCACTAGCGCCACCAGCTGGTTAGAAGCGTTGATATTAATGATCCACCCACTGCAGGAGAATTACCCGCCCACTGCAGGAGAACTTCACGCCCACTAAAGGGGTCCTAAGCGTGCAGTGGGTACAGAAATAAACCGGTCCCATAGGAACTGGCCCAAACTAGCCACAATGGGACCTTACAGGAACCAGACCTGTTGATAAGAGGCATTAGAGTCTTTAAAGCATTCTCTCAGTGCAAGCCCCAGGTGGTCAGCAAAAGCCAGCGGGACATTGTGCTGTACTAAAGTTGCTGTCATTTTGACTTCAGCCCTCCTCGTCTGTAATTGGAAAAATATAACACACAACATACTGTAGTAGATGCACAAAAATAAGGGCATATGTAAACACAAGCTCTTATGATATGCAGAGAACTAAGAGAAGAACTGTAAAACAAACATGACTTTACAAACTGACTTGTCAAAACTTTAAACAAATACGGTATCACGATTGAGCAGATGACAAAACTAATGAAAACTTGAACAGACCATGACACACAGCATACCTTAAGCTCTTGGTCAGACATCCCCCCAACAGAAGGAGCAGGCACAGCATATTGAGAGATTGAGGCTGTGGACTGAAGAGCCCGTTGCTTGTCTTGATGTCTTTTGCTTTTTATGTGCCGCACTACATCTGTCACACCCTGGTGGCAACAGCTGTTTTCAACACGGCATACCGCACACCAGTAATGCGTGTTGAGGCTCCCTCTTGTGATGAATGGCCACGTAGAGGTCCACTCATTTTTGAAAGCACATTGATAGGATGCTGCACCAGACAATGTGCGACTCTTTGGGCCATGACTGAGTTGTTGCTCTTGGGGGTACACCATTTGTTGCTGTTCTTCTGCCTGTCCTGTCTCCTGGTCTTCCATGTATTCTTCTGTCTGTCCTATCTGTTGCTCTTCTGCTTGTTGTTCTGTCTCTCCTTGTTGTTGTTCTGTTATTCTCAGTTGTTCTGTCTCTCCTTGTTGTTGTTCTGTTGGTTGTGCTTCTCTCTGTCTTTTCTGACTTTGCTTGTTTGTTAAATAAAACAAAATGCTTTGCTTTTGTCCCACTGATGGTCTTACTTTACTGGACATTTTAGAATCCTTTAAAGAATTAAAATGGTTAATGGTCAAGTTGGTTTAAATGTACTCAGTTAACAAGATACCATTATCTACTTGTGTTTATTCTTAATTTTCAATTCAATCTTACCTGCTCTTGGTGTTGCTAGGCAGACTCCGGCTAGCCAAACAGCACACTTTATTTCCCTTTTGAAGGATAAATTTTTTTTTTATTAAAGCTAATATGTTAATTAGATACTAAATACTCAAATTGTCAAATTGTACTAAAACTTAAATGTGTATTCAAATCATGTAAATAGCTTAAATTTTGTATCATTGTTGAGTGGCTTGGAAATTTGTACATTTGATTGAGTTATTTTTATTGATCTCGCTTTTTTTGTTATTATTATAGAAATAAGGGGCAGGTAAAATAAGATTTTTTCTTCTCCCTGTCTCCTTTCATTTTATGTTTTTTTTTTCTTTTTCATTTGATTGTTAAAATGTAAAAATGTTTTTTTCTTTACAAAATGTAAAATGAACAAATAAATAAATAAAAATAAAAAATAAAGATTGGAGCAAGAACCTGTCCCTGAGAAATTTTCTCCTGGAATGCTGAAAATTTCTAAGGTGCCTTGCAAAATCATCACCCTGCATTATTATGGAGATGGCGCTCTGCTGCTTCTTCTGGCCTCTGATTGGTCAATCTCACTGATAAGCTTTGGTCCCTGGCAATCAGATAATTTATGCCCCTTGGCTGTCTCGTGAAGATCTGATTGTTTTGTGCTTCTGTGTGTGCGTGACTCTTTAAGTTAAGTTTAGAAAAGTTTAATGTGTCTGTGTACGTTTTACTATGGATTTATGTGTTGTAAGGCACTTAACACATGATAAACACTTGATTATAGCACATAAAAACAGTTGCGATTTATACCATTTGTAAAATAGTTTCAATCAGTAAAGTATATAAAAGCATAATATTCTTCACTTTCCCTCTCTGCTCCATCCACCTCGTTTTTCCTTTCATGTTTGATAATGTTACCGACTCACCTCCTCTTTCTTTTTCTTCAATTTGCCGCACACACCGAGCTCTTGCTCCGTGAGTTACTTTCTGCTCTGCAAACTGCAGGTAAGATGGAAGGTTGGAGCAAAAATACGGACTGATAACAACAACGTGGATTTTCTTGTGCAAAACACCAAGGGTTGTGGTGAAAACGTGGAGCGGACTCATGTATTTTCCCAATACGGAAGTGGAACGGAGTTGAGATTTTGACGTTTGTCAGTTTCAGCGTGAGAAATGTTAATGCGGCGTGAGAGCGTGTGAAACCACTCGGATGCGTGTGTCTCACGGTCACTGCGTGAGAGTTGGCAGCCCTGTATATATATATATATATATATATATATATATATATATATATATTATATATATATATATATAGGGGCGGCCGTGGCGTAGTGGTAATGGCAGTCGTCCCCCGATCGGAAGGTTGGAGGTTCGAATCCCGGTTCCCCACACCATGTGTCGTTGTGTCCCTGGGCAAGACACTTAACCCCGAGTTGCTCCCGGTAGGACTGGAAGGCGCCTTGCATGGCAGTCTGCCGCTACCGGTGTATGAATGTGTGTATGAATGGGTGGATGGTTGGTATTGTAAAGCGCTTTGGGGCCCCTCATAGGGGGCTGGAAAGCGCTATATAAATAAGCTCCATTTACCATTTACCATATATATATATATATATATATATATATATATATATATATATATATATATATATATATATATATATATATATATATATATAATAATAATAATAATGTCACATTTTTGTCATCTGTGTATGTTTCCATACAAGACGAAATTTGACTCTGCATTTAACCCAATCACCACCAGGTGGGGCAGTGGGCAGCTATAGAAAGCGCGCCAGGGAGTAGTTGGGATGAGGTGTGTTGCTCAAACACACCACAAGTTATGCCGTGACTGGGGTTCGAACCTGGGTCCTTCGGGTCCCAAGTCGGTTCCCCTGCCATTTCACCATCTTAATAATAATAATAATAATAATAATGAATTCAATTTATAACGCACTTTTCATTAATGAAAATCTCAAAGTGCTACAAAGTGCAACAGAATTAAATGTCAATAAAACAAGTAATAAAACAAGTAAAATCAATAACAGTATCAACTAAGATCAAAAGTAGAATCATGAGGAGGTAGAGTATGCTCGGTTGAAAAGAAAGGTCTTCAAGCCGCTCTTAAAGTCAACCACAGACTGTGGGGCTCTCAGACAGTCAGGAAGAGAGTTCCACAGGCGGGGGGCAGCCACACTGAAAGCCCGGTCTCCCATGGTCCTTAATTTGGTTCTCGGAATGTGAAGGAGATTACTGTTCTGTGACCGCAGCGACCGGGTGGATGAGTATGGAATAAGAATATCCTTCAGATAATCTGGTGAAGCTCCATGTAAGCATTGATGTGTAATGAGAGCAGTTTTGTACTGAATTCTGTAGGCGACAGGAAGCCAATGAAGGTTATGGAGAATGGGCGTAATATGTTCAAATTTACGAACTCTCAACAAGATCCTTGCTGCACTGTTTTGAATATATTGAAGTTTCTGAAGGTTTTTGCCAGGGATTCCAATAAACAGGGAGTTGCAGTAGTCGAGCCTGGAGGAGACAAAAGCATGGACGAGCTTCTCAGCATCGGAAAAAGTTAGGGATGGGCGAAGTCTGGAGATGTTTCGAAGATGGAAGAAGCAAGTTTTAAACAGATGCTTAAAGGGGACCACACATTCAAAATTCACTTTTTAATGTTTTTTTTACTCAACTTTGGGTATTTACTTCATAAAAAAACAGTCCTAAGGCCAAAAAAATGCACCCAGTGGTTTATTTACTCTAAGTAGATTTATTTTACTGTGATAATTTAGGTTTCGTTTTGAAAACAATCGCGCTTGTGACGTCACAAGCGCTAGGACAACCCACCACAACCTGAGTCCAGCCCCTCACCTAGCAACCCCTGGTTAGGCTCAACCCACTTCTGTATTAAACACATGACTGTTGTTTTTCATGATTTCATCTCATCTTTTGTTTATATGTTATTAATTTCATGTGTACAGCACTTTGTTGCAGCTGTGTTTTTTTAAATGGCTTTATAAATAAAGTATAATTGTTATTTTTATGTTTTAGTTCAATTTTTAGTGTATTTGCGATCGCTCCCAACGCGCAGCCGGCATAAATTAAACGAGCGGACCCCCGGCGTAGGGACCCGCGGCAACGGGACCCTCTTCTGGCGCGATGGAGCGGAGCTTCAATTGTACAGCCTCGCTGCTGCCTCGAAGCAGCCTCACAGCAGCGAGGACCTTCTCCTTACGGATTAATTTACGGGAGACACTTGGTGAACTTTGTGTGTCTTGACTGGAACAGCGATAACTCCCAAAATCTCTGCGTGCAACGAGCGGAGCTGGCGAACACCGGAAGAGGAACAAGCTAACATTAGCATCGGATTCGGGTGGTCTAATGCTAAAAGGAGCAGCAAATTGCGGCGCGCTCAGACGGGTTTCGGTAAGTTATCTTAAGCTAGCACTAACAGTAAGTCAAATGAGTAATAAAAAAAGAGCTAATTTTAAAACAACAACACATTACAGATACTGGCTGTTGCAGAGGGCGTAAACAGATCGTTGAAGGGCGTGGACTTCAGAACTTGTATCAGAAACCGGTCGTTCAAAACGAAAGTTAAAAATGGCAGAATTAAAAAGGGTATAATTAATTATCTAAGAATTATTTTGTGTATTAAAATGAATTAATATTGTCAAGATAGCACACAGACATAACATAAAAATTTTAAATACTTACATGTGGTCCCCTTTAATGTGATTTTCAAATGTAAGATTGGAGTCCATTTTTAGTCCATTTTTTATCTTGGCCCCTAATATATATACAGGTAGTCCCCGACTTACGAGCGCTCTAACACGATGTTCCGGACTTACGAGCTGGCGAATTTTTGGAAAAAACGCAAAAAATACTGAGTTTTTCTGTGTTTTTTCACCACAGTTCGTTAGCTAAACATGTGGACACACGTTTCCGATCATTTTTATGCACTCATAAGCAGTTTTTCGATGAAAAACGAGTGTTTGTAGTCGCGCTAGCAAAACCGTTCCAACTTACGAGCGAAATTCCGGACTTACGAGACACGTGGCGGCCGTTCCGAATTACGAGATTTCCGTGTTACGAGCAACTCGTTGTAACGGAACTCGCTCGTAAGTCGGGGACTACCTGTATATAATATATATATATATATATATATATATATACTATATATATATATATACATATATATATATATATATATATATACATACATATATATACATATATATATATACATATATATATATACATATATATATATATATATATATATATACATATATATACATATATATACATATATAATATATATATACATATATATATATATATATATATATATATATATATATATATATATATAATACAGGTATTCCCCGATTTACGAGCGAGATCCGTCACAAGGAGGCGCTCGTAAACCGGAAATCTCGTAATTTGGAACGGCCGCCATTTCTCTCGTAAACCCGGAAGTCCGCTCGTAAATTTCGCCAGCGCACCTAAAAACACTCTATTTTCATCTAAAAACTACTTTTGAGTGCATAAAAATGATCGGAAACGTGTGTTTATATGCTTAACTTGCTAACTGTAGTGAAAAAACACATGAAAACTCAGTATTTTTTTCGTTTTTTCCAAAAATTCAACCCGGAAGTCCGCTCGTAAATTTCGCCAGCGCACCTAAAAACACTCTATTTTCATCTAAAAACTACTTTTGAGTGCATAAAAATGATCGGAAACGTGTGTTTATATGCTTAACTTGCTAACTGTAGTGAAAAAACACATGAAAACTCAGTATTTTTTTCGTTTTTTCCAAAAATTCAACCCGGAAGTCCGCTCGTAAATTTCGCCAGCGCACCTAAAAACACTCTATTTTCATCTAAAAACTACTTTTGAGTGCATAAAAATGATCGGAAACGTGTGTTTATATGCTTAACTTGCTAACTGTAGTGAAAAAACACATGAAAACTCAGTATTTTTTTCGTTTTTTCCAAAAATTCGCAGCTCGTAAGTCTGGAACCTCGCAGATCAGAGCGCTCGTAATTCGGGGACTACCTGTATATATATATATATATATATATATATATATATATATATATATATATATATATATATATATATATATATATACTATATACATATATATATATATATATA
>JBBPBX010084958.1:0-11322 GCA_038048925.1 Garcialebias charrua
GCATCAAATGTAGAACCACTAGACTGAGAAACAGCTTCTACCCTGAGGCTGTCAGACTCATGAATAAATAAATAATAAGAATAAACACTGCAAAATGTCACATCATACTGATACTGTACTGATCTGTTTCTTGTTGCTGCGTTCATCTGTGACCATCTGCTCATGTTCGTGCTGCTGTTTATAATGATGTTTTTCTACTACATTAGGGCTTAGTGTATTACTAGCTGATGTGATGTCTCTCTTAGTTAATCCTAGATGTTATTATTGTATTTCTCTTGCATTTGTTGTTGGATGTAACTGGGACCCTGTGTACATAATCTCGTTTTCAACACATGTACTACATGCGGTGCAAATGACAATAAATTCTCTCTGACTCTGACTCTGACTCTGACTCTTAGTCCTCCCCACTGACAGGGGGGTTTGAAGGGGGGCCTCTCTCTTCTGGTGGTGAGAAAGGGCCTTCATTTGCCATTAGGCCTATGTCCATTTTAATGACAACGTAAATAAAACGGAAAAAAAAAACACACCCGACTATTTCCATTATATCTATTGCCTTTCAGTTCTTGTTTCTTAAGTTCAATGGTCTCTTATTAGTTCACATGTTCTTCAGAAAGTCTCAAACAAAAGGAAAATCACTCACCGCTGATGTCTTTTACTTATCTGTTTCTTAAATGTCCAGTTATTTCTGATCCTGCCGTCTGAACTCTCGGAGTTTCTCCTTGTAGCCTCGGGTCCGATCTTCACCCCTCCTGCTCCTCTTCCCCTCGGTGTGCCACATCAGTTCTTGGATCTGTTCCATTAAAGCCTCCGGGCGTTTAATGACAGTCACAGGGAATCCTCTCTTGTCCAGGTCGCTTGTCGCCTCCTCTGCTGAGCCATACAGCACGGTTCCTTCAGGATAAAAAACTCTCATCCTGGCTGGGAACGGGGTCTGGAAACGGATCTTCTTCTCCTTCAGCACTGATTTCACCTCTGCATATTTCTTCCTCTGCTTCATAACGTCAGGTGCATAATCATGGTCCAAGTTAATCTTGTTTCCCAGATATTCAAATCCTCGTTTCTGCCAGGCTAGTTTTAAAAGTTCTTCTTTCATCCTGTAGCTGGACATTTTAATAATAATTGATCTCGGTGTCGCAGCTGGTGGCGGCTTTGACACGCCGGCGCGGTGCGCGCGCTCCACCCGCAGCTCTGCTGAAACCGGCACTTCCAGTTTTTCTTTTAACAAAGTTTCTACAAAATTCACCATTGATGGAGCCTCGTCTTCTGCTCCTTCTTTAACGCCATATATTCTAACATTTCCTCTTCTGGATTGTCCTTCCAAATCCACCAATCTGGCGTTCATTTCCTTGTGCAGTTTAAACATTTCTGCTGTCATTTCTTCATTTGTTTGTAGTCGAGTTTCAGCGTTCATGATCCTCTCCTCCACCTCCTCCACTCGCTTATTTGTCTTGTTAATTTCTTCTCGAATTCCTTTTAGCTGCATATCATTATCCTTTCTGAATTCTCTCAGTTCTTTCAGTATGAGTTCCAGACTTACGCCGCCGGCTTGTTGCTCATCAGCTGTTAGCGCGTCCTCGTCCTCCATGTCGCTGACAGCTGGTGCAGGTGCGGTCTGGTCCACTTCGTCTCCTTCGTGCAGCTTTGATGGCGCAGACTTCTTAAGAACTTTTACTCTTGGTGGCATCTTCGAGCCCTGTTCTTAATTGTACAAAGATAATTTATTGCAAATTTGAGTCTTTTTGGGCTATATTTGACTTAAATGTCGGGAGCGCGTTTCACTACGCTGTCATCCTCTCGCTCGCCAGCCCGGAAGTCCAGAAAACGGGAATTGTGCTTTTGAGCTACGGGGCCCCACAAAGACGGGGACAGCCCTGACAGCTATAGCCATGGTTCACATGCAGATTGGCAAAATGTCACTATACCACCTGGTATATGTGTCTGAACTTGACTCACTCCAGACTCCATTTTTGGTTGGCCAAGATTTTATAAACCGTTTCGACGCAATTATAAATTATGGTGATCAAACAATGTGGGCCACAGTGAGCAGTCCACTGCCAATCGAGGTGCCTCCCCAAGGTCAGGACACTGACTGTCTAACAGCAGGTACCGCAGAAGTCACAAGGGAATCCCCAACCGAGACCACAAGCCCGGTAAGTGAACCTTTCAACTACAGGTGAGACAGAGGAGACTCAACAATTGGACCAGACTCTGGCCCATCACGAGAACCTCCTCTGCGAGCTGACACCTTCAGCACTCACCGAACACTACCTACCACAGGTAGAAGAAGGTGTGGAGGCCCAAGGGTCCCACACCGATGATGCTGTACTGTCCCGTGGGACACGTAATTCTGCAGACAGCCAAGCTTTCAGTGAAGTCTTGGTTCAAGGACATCTGAGTCCAGAAAATGACAGTCTACCAAACGCTGACAGTCACTTGGACATCATTGTTACAGATTTTGAGGACCCCTCCTCAAACAAAAGGGGGGCAAACTCACACTACCTGCCACAGGTAGAAGAAGGTGTGGAGATCCAAGGATCCCACTCCGCGGACGCTGTACTGTCCTCTGGGACAGGTAATTCGGCTATCAGCCAAGCTTCCGATGAAACCTTGGTTCAGGAGCTTTTGAACCTAGAACTACTCAGAGATGACATAGTTCTTACAGACTCAAAGAGCACCTCTTCAGTCATGAAGTGGGAAGACACACATCACAACGACAGTGACACGTCGCAGTCTGACCAGTCAGACACACCTGCGACTGCGCCGACAGTTGTGACACACCTGAATTACGCAGAAAGAGGTAAACGTACAGAGATACGTTGGCCGAAACCTATAAGGTTCCTGTACAAGGCTCCCAATAAACTGCGCAAACAGCTTAAACTAAACAATGGCATCCTAACTCGTGCCCATGGACGGACGTCCACACCTGTGTGCGTGGTCCCTCATGACCACAGGGGGGTGATGTTAGGTCATGCCCATGTCAAGGACAAAGATTTCAATAACCCCACAAACGACAAAGATCTCGCAAACTCAAAGACTTCATGGGAAAATAAGGTCGTCCAAGCACAAGATAGTAAATAAACTAAACAGTTTAAACTATACTAGTTGCGAAAAGAAACCATTCCAACTAGAACTTAGAAACGCTAAGCATAAAACCCACAACAAAAAATTTACCTTAACATCCGTTTAAATCTGCAGGATTTAATTGACATCGGTTACAAAGCTAAGAACTGTTTTTTTTGTGTGACACGTTGGAATCTGACGACCAGAGTGAGTTTGTTGTAGTGAAACGTGGTTTTCTAGTTGCTTAATTGCTACTTTTGTTGTTATTGAAGTTGTATTTGTTTTCTGAACACTCCCAGCCAAAAGAGGTTTTGATTAATGTTAGTTGAAGACTTAAATGGATTTAACTATGCCAACATGCTGTTCATTTTGTTAAAGATCTCAATCTTTGAAGAGTCATTGTAGATTAATACTACTTAAGGTACTATAATCTACACTGATCTCCCAATCATTTAGGTAGAACCGATTCGATCGTTTCTATTCTAGATCTATTCATTTTGATGAGTCTCGCCATAGACTTCAAAATTTATAGGGAATACCAAATCTTGCGTCGTTCGTCTAAAAGACAACAGACATTTAGACTAGGGATGTGCCGATCAGGTTTTTTGAAACCGATACCGATCACCTATGTGTGACGATCACCGATACCGATCACAATTACCGATTGCCTATATGTGAGCCGATCACATAAACCGATCACCGATCACCGATCAAATGGCTTACCTGTAATTTATGAGTGCTGCTTCTGGCTACAAGATCTGAAAACTTTTCAGATCTTGTAGCCAGAAGCAGCACTCATGTTATTTTCAGAACCATAAAATCACCATAATTCAGACAAAAACATATTTTTACTAATTTATTTCAGAGAACAAAGTAAATAAAAGTAATTATCAACTGCATTATCAAAGAAAAATGTTTACCTTACTAACTTTCAATAAAAAAAAAAGGTTTTTTATTGTTTTAAAAAAAAAACACATCTATTACTTCATATAAAAAACTAAAATACCCCATTTGCTACTTAAAGCTGCACTGTTGGCTGTTTTTACAAATGGCTTTATAAATACGTAAAGTATCATTATTATTATTTTTAAATAATTTCGTGCTTTTTTGAACAACTTCCTGCGGGAACCAGGTGGCGGTAATGCGCTTAATATGAGTTCGCCAACCGCCATTCAACTCTATAGAAGAAGAAGAAGAACCAGGAAATACCGCCTCCGCCATTTTACATTCATTAGTTCGGCAGTCGGCTTTTGGAGGACTGTTTCTCCCATAAGAGGATGCCTCATACGGATAAATTAACTGGAAACACTCCCTGAACTCTGTGAATGTCTCAGGACTGGAGCAGCAGCTGCGATCGCTCCGCCGAGCGCTCCCACAGCGCCGCGCGAGACCAGCAGCTCATGGTATGAGCTAAGGCTAACATGCTAAACCAGAGCTGCCGCAGACAGCCGGCTTTGTGCGATCAGAGGTTCCTGGAGCTCGCCTCGATGTCGGACTGGAAGCAGAAGATATCGGGGGACACCCAGCTAACTTGGAATAACAAAGCCGACAGCCTTTTTGAAGCCGCAGCTAAACTGGACTGCCCGTAACTGCGCAGCGGAGCGGACTCGGTGGGGCTACTCGGTGGGGCTACATGCTAACAGGTGTTGCTTATGGCGGCGCTGGCAGACGGCTTTTGGTAAGTTATTAAAACGTATTAAAACATTTTAATGACGAATTAGGTTTGTTGTGTTGAAGGACTTCGTTGAAATTCCTCCACGAGGTACTTTTTCGTCGCACGTTTTGCAGTTAGCAAACTTCGCATCACAGGCTCTGTGATCGGTAATTGAAGGCAAAAGCCGATCACATACGCTTTAATGATTATCGACCGATTATGATCGGTGACCGATCGATCGGCACATCCCTAATTTAGACCAAACTAGATTTCATTTTTTTTATTTTTGTTTAACCTAAACTAAGTAGTAAATGGAGGAATAGTTTGAAAGAAGAGGCCTTCGTTACAGAAGCCCTCCAAAACTCTATAGGTATACATCCCTATATCTGATTTTTTACAGCATTGATCCACCCCTTAATTGGTAATTGTAGCTGATCTAATCCATGATAGCTTACATACCAGGTGCATATAGGTAAGGCTTAATGTAGAATCCCAATCATAAGCCCACCTAAAACCACATAATTGCATGACACATTGAACCAGGGTGGCACCGACTGGAAGCCATCCAGCCTGCAACCTTCGATGTGGGGACCTGCAACTCCAACGTTGGTCTTCAACCTTCATCCAAGGGCCGCCTCCTCTGCTTCAATCGAGGGATCCCCTCTACATGCTGATTAAAAACCATTCTTGCTGATGAAATCAATAACCCCAATCGTTGTGGAATTACCGTTGTGGATTATAAGACTTTGTTTTCCAAGGGATCACAGACTCAGTTTTCCATGGGTTAACAGACTATGTTTTCCAAAGGATTGAAAGCTTACCGCAATGGGATTACCTACGAACAGTATGGAATTTCCAAAACATTATGGGAGTATAATTTTGAACTTTTTTTGACTTTTTTTCCCACTTGCTGGATTACATAGAGGTCAGAGATATTCGGTGGTATCCTTTCGTGTTGGAACTCTTCTCCAAGGACAGGCGATGTCCGTATGGCATGTGGGACTCTCCGCATCTCTCTTAAACTCTGAGTGTTACACTTTCTTGAAGCTCTCAAGGAGACAAGTGGACATTATTTTGTTACCATTGTTTTGAATTAATGGACACCAATTAATCAGATTGAACTTTCTTTTTAATGTGTGTTAATTCAGAATTGATCAACAGTATACTTTTATCATTTAATGATGATCTGTTACTTGCATGAGTTTGACCTTCTGCTGGTTTATTCTTCATTACAAGTGTGCTCTGAATCTGGGACACGAGTCTTGGTAAAGCTGTTCACTTCCTTCTCTGTTTTGTCTTTCAAAGCTAGACATAATTCTCCATCTCACGGGCCAGTCCATCTGGCCGCTTATGTAAACAGTTTTCCTGTTGTCCGTCAGAGACTTTCTGCCTATGGGAACGAAAAATCCATCATTTATTTTGTTAAACCAGCCAGTAGTCATTCAGGAGGTGGGCAGACTCCGCCTTCCATATAAAGAGACACTTCCTATACTCTCTTCGGTGTCGAAGGGGAGATCTTTCTCAACTCGGGTTTTTCTCCTCTGGAAAAGCTGGAAACGTTGTGGTCATATGTCAATTAGACCTACGTTCTCAGCCGGAGTCACAGTAAAGCCTACTGTGACTCTTTGCACTCATTTCTGAAAGAATTTGTTTTCCAGGAGTTTTATTTTGAAAGCTCAGTCAGGACGTGGGCCTGTTTCTGCCGGTGAAAGCGTACTCCCGGCTCGTCTGAATCAGCCATACACGCACGGAAGTCGACTGGACGTGAGCTGGACCACACAGTCCGTTAGTGTCCACAAACTTCTCAGCCCTTATCCACAAGGGACGTATCGTCACCAGGTAAAAGAGGCTTTGATTGTATGCTGAACGTGTCAGAAGTACAGCTGGACCTGTTTGGGAAAGGTGCCACCCTGTTTGTTTCAAAATAATCAACTTCGGTTAACTTAGTTTTCATTCTTCTTCCTCCTATTTCTTCTTTTTTCCTAAGCCAGTAAACTTTAAGTAAATGTGCCAACAGAGAGAGACCCTAACTGTCTGTTTGTTTTAATTTGAATTCTTGTCTACAAGTAGTTATTAAATCAGAGCTAATATCGATACAAATGTTTAATGTAAGTTAATGATTGTTTCAATAAAAGGTCTATCTTTTGGTGGATCAACATAAGTTGAAGTCTCTCGTGAAATTACATTTCTGGCTAATCACAGCAAAGCAATTTAATACCGGAAAAAGAGTGAACTCGTGAATTGGTGGTAGATTTGTGCAGATAAGACCTGCGCAGACCTTACATCTAAAATATAGGTAAGTCAGTAAACCGACCCCGTAAGTGTTTAATTACACTAACAGCTAGTATTTCTCCCTATATTATTACAGTGAAAACCATCAACCCAAGTACAGACCACCTACCATATAACACTTGTCTTTTTTTTATAATAGAGAGAAAGGAAAGACAGAAAGTAAGACAACAAAACACAACAATTATCCACAAAAAAGCACAAGGCAAACACACCCAACCTCCGTCTGCAATCCTGCAAAGTACATGACAGAACACAGCAACACATGCATAAAGACTAATAATATTTATGACCTTGTAGTAGATTTCCATAAATATACATACCATACCTACAAATATATATACAGTATACATACATATACATTCATATTCATTCATATACCATCTACATATCTGCATATATCTACATATACATCCCTGTATCCATTTGTGTGTGGTTGTTAGCATGCATAAGTGAAAAAGTTTCCTCCAATAGAACATTCAATAGCAACAATGAAGCATCAGAGATCCACGCCCCCAAGGCCCGAGGCAGGCAAAGGGGCAACCAGAGCCCAAGACCCCAAAAAGGACCCCAAGCCTAGAGTCCCCAGGGCCACCCGAATAGGACGAGCCACTCACCAACTCCCCAGATCCGACCAAAGGGGAGAACAGGAAAAGCCCCACCAGTGACTACACACAATGACCCCCCGGGGTCAACAGCGACACATTCATAGGCCCCCGCCGGAGCCCGCTGCACCAACGTACCCCCGGGCCGGACACCGAGGCCCGGGCATGCCCATCCCTCAGGCCCAGACCCGACAGGACCTGAGGACCCGAGCCCCACCAGGCAGCCACCAGGCTGAGCCGACAAACGCCCAAGCGCCCAACCCCAGACAGTGAGGGCCCCAAGCACGCCCGCAGGCAAAGGAACACCCACCAGGGGAACACATGGTAGGAGCGTGACACTAATGCCCCTTTTCCACCGGTCGGCTCGGGTCGGATGTTACGTCATATGTGCGTCGCAGAGACCCCCTTTCATCCTTTCCCACCGGATATTCCGTGCTGAGCCGCGCGAGATTTCCTGAGATTTTCGGGCTGGTTTCAGAGGGGTACTGAGGCGAGCTGACCCGCTCCGGAAGGAGGAAGGAGGAGACTCGAGCTGTTTTCACGGAAGAGAGGGAAGCGATCACGGCAGGACTTTACATGAATAACACGGTAAAAACAATTATTATTTTTTAAATTTATAGCAAAGATGGGTCTTCAGCTGAACGTGTCCTTAATAAAATCACGTACTGCTCAAAACTGCAGGATTTTAAAAAGTAGGTTCGCCACGAGCAACACGCGGCGCGCGGGCGGCTTTATGTCTTTAAATGTAGCTCAATGAACAGATATAAAATATATTTCATAGCTGACTTTATAGTACGAGGGCTCCTGAGCTTAACCACGCTTTAATATTGTCACGTAGTGGTCAAATATGCTGCATTTAAAGTAGTTTCGCTTTGACTTTTTCCAAAACCTGTGCTTGCACAACGAAAATAAATTATAAAAATTCGAATTTTATTTCAAATAACTCCAACAGGATACATTTCGTATATGAACATGTTGTGATCACACTAGATTTTTTTGAAAAATATCAGCTATGTGGTTTTTGATAGAATTGATAATATGTGATACAAAGTAGAAGGGAGAAAATTAATGGTGGTAGCTTGACACAGTTATGTCTATAAAACATTGAATTTTATTTCAAATAACTCCAACAGGATACATTTCGTATATGAACATGTTGTGATCACACTAGATTTTTTTGAAAAATATCAGCTATGTGGTTTTTGATAGAATTGATAATATGTGATACAAAGTAGAAGGGAGAAAATTAATGGTGGTAGCTTGACACAGTTATGTCTATAAAACATTGAATTTTATTTCAAATAACTCCAACAGGATACATTTAGTATATGAACATGTTGTGATCACACTGTGTTGTTTAAAAAAAAAAACAGTTTCTGGACGAGTAGGATTCTGGACCCCGCCCACAGAAGGGGTACAAAAAAGCTGTGGAAACAGAACATAGATGTGACCCGACCCGAACTGAGCCGACCTGAGCCGATCCAACCCGAGCCGAGCCGAGCGGTGGAAAAGAGGCATAAGTAGCCTCAGATGTATCAGAGAGGGGGCAGTCCTAGTCCCAGCCTGACAAACATTCATACACAGACACACTCATTCAGACCCACCCTCATCCTCACCCTCACTCACAGAAAGACAAACAATAACGACACGTTCCATTCATAATCCCGATGCACACTCTATACCCCCTAGGTCCAAGACATGTACCTGCCCCCTACATGGGGCAGCCCACATCCAAACCCAGGAGGTAGGCCCATTCATTCTGGGGTGGAGAGTAGCAGACATCCAAGATCCGGCCCAACCCGTGCCCCGCCGACAGGACAGGACACCCGAGCCCAAGCAGCCCCAGAGGGAGCGCACTGCCAGCCCCGCCCACGGCGAACCCCCAGGCCCCGAACCCGCCCATGGTCCAAGACAACACCCGACGGAACTTTTCCTTAATAAAATGAAATGAGCTGGATTTAAAAATTTGTTTAGCCGAAAGTGATAACAAGCCATATATAGGTCGCACCTGTGTATAGGCCGCAGGCCTTGAAAAAACCATAAAAAGATGCGACCTATACACCGGAAAATACGGTAGTCGCTGAGGAGTCCTGCCTCCACAGTGGGTGACCCGTCCGTGCAAACAAGCTGCAAAGAGTTCATATGCACAGCAAACACATAAGTGATGCAAACTCCAAAATAAACAACAACCAAAAAAAAAAAGCAGAAGAAGAAATCTGAAATCACAGAAAATAGATAAACACCAGTGACGTGCGGTGAGGTTCATGGCTGGTGAGGCACTGTGCAGTTTTTTTTCTCATATGTATAATAAAAAACAGACAAAAAATGTTCTCCACTTTTTGGCTTCTGTCTGCCATAGCTTCTTCAGCCCCAGCCAGCATGCACAGGTGGGCCCCATATGGTATACATATGTGCAAAAAACATGGGCCCCAAAAGGTTTTGTCCACGGTTTCCATGGTGGCCCCACATGGGTTGGCCCAGATAGATTTTAATGGGCCCTGACTGGGTTTTCAGTGGGACCCATATGTTTAACTTAAATGAGACCCATGTAAAACCCATGTGTGTACCTTGAAGAATATCTACCTGGGACTAAACTGGGTCCCAACTGGGCTAAAAATATGGGTAATAAGTGGGTTTGTCCACGGTTTCCATGGTGGCCCCACATGGGTTGGCCCAGATAGATTTTAATGGGCCCTGACTGGGCTTTCAGTGGGACCCAGATGTTTAACTTAAATGAGACCCATGTAAAACCCATGTGTGTGCCTTGAAGAATATCTACCTGAGACTAAACTGGGTCCCAACTGGGCTAAAAATATGGGTTATAAGTGGGTTTGTCCACAGTTTCCATGGTGGCCCCACGTGGGTTTGCCCGGATAGACTATAATGGGCGCTGTCTGGGCTTTCAGTGGTTCCCAGATGGTTAATTTACATGAGGCTCATTACAGACCCATGTGTGTTCTTACCAGCATAATTTATGTGTCGGATTTTCCGATCCAACCTGCCGAGAGCACGTATATTGCACCATACTCTGTGACTTCTGTCTTAACATTGTGTGAGTTACACTCAAAGAACACTCTGAGCCTCACAACAGATAATACCCAGTCTTTAACAAGAGGCAGTTCTATAACACAGATGTCCTTCTGACTCATGGTGCAGCCCGGAACACTAAAATACTGCTAAACATTATTGGAAATCAACATAGTCCACTCCCCGTTTTTGATTGTGGCACTATGAGTTGTAATTCTTGTTGGCTTTGATCAACGGATACAGATTTAAACTATAATTGAACACTAATATACCGCTAAGCATGATGGGAAATCAACACGGTTCACTTCCTGTTTTTTAGTTTAGTTTTTGATTGTGGCACTATGAGTTGTAATTCTTGTTGGTTTTGATCAACAGATACAGATTTAAAATATACATTGAATTTATAAAAATATACATTGAATTTATAAATGTAAATTCAATGTACAGTTTAAATCTGTATCTGTTGATCCCACATTTATACCACTTGGGATAAATACAGTTAGCCCACATGGGCTTCCCATGCTGGGCACATTATACTAAAATCACATGGGTCCTATATACTGATGCACATGTCTGTCCCATTCCCAGTTAGCCCACATAAAAAAATGAGCTGGGGCCTATATTATATATGCCCAGGTTGAAGCCATGTAAGATCATCCCACATTTAGCCCACTTGGGGTAAATACA
>JBBPBX010084960.1:0-7500 GCA_038048925.1 Garcialebias charrua
TTTTGCAAAAATGGAAAAACGGTCATATCTGAGCCAAAAATTGGTCTAAAAATATGGGGAAAAAATCCATAAACAAGTCTCACCTCTATAAGTCGCAGGGCATGCAAATTAGGCAGAAAGGTGCAACTTATAGTCCGGAAAATACAGTATTTGTTTTGTATATTTTATAATCAACTTTGTACTTTTAACATGTGGTTTTAAACTCGTACTGAATAAAACAAGAAATAAGCAGTCATAGTAATGATGTGAGGCCCAGTGGGGGAAAACCTGAAGAGTTATTGTTAAGGTGTGTGTGTTTGATTCCGTGGATATGAGTGTGTCAGGACCTCAGACAGAGAGTTGTGTGTGTGTGTGTGTTAATATTGGAGAGTAGAGTGTTTGTTTTTGTTTGAGAACCAAACCCTGCCTTCATCAACACTGCCTGTTATCCAGGAGGCATCGTAGTGTTTCCATTATGACAATGAGAACAGCTAATGCTAATGTAAATGAAAAGGCTTCCAGTTTCTCTCTGCCTCTGGGTGTGAGGCGTCCCGGTGTAGAAAATCACCAGCGCTTTTGAGTTTGGTTTTCTCATCGTGTTGTTCCTCGGCCTGTCTTTTAACTTTGACATTAGATGACAACAGAAGGATGCAAGGCAGCACTGAGCTGACGTGCCAAACGTAGAAGATAATGAGGTACACTTAGACTTAGCAAGTGAATGGTTTATACTTCAGTGCCTCTGAGCAAAACATCCTTAGTTGATAGGGGTTCGAGGACAGAGCTGGAGCAAGGCTCCCAAAGTGCCTGCATCTGTTTTACAGATGTTGTTAATATTGGGTTACTGCAGATAAAATGATTGTCAAAAATGTTAATTAAAACCTCAAACACTTTGCAGTTTGTTTACTCAGTTCTACATAACTGCACAGTGACACAACCCTCCACGTTTCAGCTCCCTTCTGACTTTCACCAGCTTTTCAGCTGTTGTCCATCTTTGTGTTGTGCTCACTTTGAAAAACACAGAGTTTTGTGTGTGTGTGCGTATGCGTGTGCACACTCACAACGCAGAGAATTATGTATACAGCCAATTGTGCTAGTATGAAAGCCATATTTTTATGTATACCTTTCTGTGGAACACAATACTTTTCACGAGGTCTTTGATTCGGTCACATTAATCACATGAAGTGAGCGCGCGGCCTGCGCGCGCACTCAGCCGTGCGGCTTCATGCGTTTATAGTGTCGCATGGCAAAGTGCTGTTCTTTTACGGACCAGCAGGTAACAGTACCCTCTAAAACCTGTGCATATGTTGCAAGAAAGGTGTAGAAGAAGAAATCTACCGTAGAAGAAGAACTGTTTGAAATCACACAACAAAAACAAATGGCTTTCTGCTCGCTCGGGGAATTTAATACATTTGTATCACATAAAAAACATTCCTCCATGCGTCGCGACGCCGTTTCCACGACCACAGCGGCGCAGACAGCTGCAGGCTCTGGCGTGAAGAGCGTGAAGGCTGTCGGTGAGGTCCCTACCCGAGCTGTCAATCAATTTGGCGCGCGCGCTAGGCTTGCGGAGTTTCAAAAATTCGGAGGTGCGTGACACGCGCCAAACTGACGCGCAGGGCCAAAGCGTGGGGGCGGGGACTATGTGATTGCGTCACTTTGGCCGCGCGCTCACTCGCGCCCTATGAGACGCATCAACCATAAACTAGGCTTTAGGGAAAATCTCTAAGTAATAATTGAACGTACATCTATAACTGATTAACTTTTAGAGCCAATTCATGTTAAGAGAACCACCACAGGCAACTCACATTACAAAATACAGTCAGCTTCACATGGATTTATCAAACTTTGGTCTGGTAGTAGCTGATGGTCATTCCTAACACATATTCTTGAGCACAATTACTGCGCAGAATTGTTGCTTAAAACCTTGACGTTAATTATTTGAGTTAGAATATTTTTCTGTCTGTTAGCAAAATATCTCATAACCTACTTAGTAAATTTTAATGAAACTTTCTGCTGAAGCTAATTAACTTTAACCAACACAAAACAGCTATACCTCAGTTAGAGTTACATACACTGAGTTACATACACTGAGCTAAAGTCCTGCTGTGGAGGTAACTCACAGTCAAAAATGAAATAATTTCTAGTCCAAAGGAGAGCAGTGGCCTGAAACTTCAATTTGTACAGTTAGAGCTTTACTGGTGTGCAGGCCTTTTAAATATTCTTACATGATCTTGTTATTTCAAATAACTGAGAGACATCCTCAAATAAAAACATCTGAGCATGACATCTTACAGTATTGGGTTGCTCATGAGGTTTATTTCAAGGTTTGTCCAAAAGGGCTACAACTCCCGTCATTCTTGGGCATTTTGGTTCCAAAATTAAGGTTATATTTTTTATTATCGTACTGAAGCAAAGCCTCTTTGGTTTAAGAAGTGCTATTTTACTGCACACCAACAAATAATTAAATAAAATGTTTCTGCTCTTGAAAAACAATGTTAAAAACTAAAATATATAAATAAATAAGAACTTGTAGGGTTATTGTGAACATGACAATATATACTTTTCTAAAACGTATTTATATATATATATATATATATGATTATATATATATATATATATATATATATATATATATATATATATATATATATATATATATACAAGCCCAAAACCAGAAAAGTTGGCACGTTGTGGAAATCGCAAATAAAAACAGAATACAATGACTTGCAAATCTTTTTCAACCTATATTCAATTGAACACACTGCAAAGACCACATACTTAACGTTCGAACTGGTAAACTTTGTTATTTTTTGCAATTATTAGCTCATTTGGAATTTGATGCCTGCAACATGTTTCAAAAAAGCTGGCACAAGTGACAAAGAAGACAGAGAAATTTGAGGAATGCTCATCAAACACTTATTTGGAATATCCCACAGGTGAACATGCAAATTGGGAACAGGTGGGTGCCATGATTGGGTATAAAAGCAGCTTCCTTGACATGCTCAGTCATCCACATAGAAGGATGGGGCGAGGGTCACCACTCTGTGAACAAATGCGTGGGCAAATTGTCGAACAGTTCAAGAACAACTTTTCTCAACGAGCTATTGCAAGGAATTTAGGAATTTCACCATCTACGGTCCGTAATATCATCAAAAGGTTCAGAGAATCTGGAGAAATCACTACACGTAAGGGGCAAGGCCGAAAACCAACATTGAATGCCCGTGACCTTCGATCCCTCAGGCGGTACTGCATCAAAAACCGACATCAGTGTGTAAAAGATATCACCACATGGGCTCAGGAATACTTCAGAAAACCACTGTCAGTAACTACAGTTCGTCGCTACATCTGTAAGTGCAAGTTAAAGCTCTACTATGCAAAGCAAAAGCCATTCATCAACAAGATCCAGAAACGCCGCCGGCTTTGCTGGGCCCGAGCTCATCTGAGATGGACTGATGCAAAGTGGAAAAGTGTTCTGTGGTCTGATGAGTCCACATTTCAAATTGTCTTTGGAAACTGTGGACGTCGTGTCTTACGGACCAAAGAGGAAAAGAACCATCAGGACTGTTATAGGCGCAAAGTTCAAAAGCCAGCATCTGTGATGGTATGGGGGTGCATTAGTGCCCAAGGCATGGGTAACTTACACATCTGTGAAGGCACCATTAATGCTGAAAGGTACATACAGGTTTTGGAGCAACATATGCTGCCATCCAAGCGACGTCTTTTTCATGGACGCCCCAGCTTATTTCAGCAAGACAATGCCAAGCCACATTCTGCACGTGTTACAACAGCGTGGCTTCGTAGCAAAAGAGTGCGGGTCCTCCCCTGGCCTGCCTGCAGTCCAGACCTGTCCCCCATTGAAAATGTGTGGCGCATTATGAAACGTAAAATACGACAACGGAGACCCCGGACTGTTGAACAACTTAAGCTGTACATCAAGCAAGAATGGGGAAGAATTCCACCTGAAAAGCTTCAAAAATTGGTCTCCTCAGTTCCCAAACGTTTACTGAGTGTTGTTAAAAGGAAAGGCGATGTAACACAGTGGTAAATATGTCCCTGTGCCAACTTTTTTGCAATGTGTTGCTGCCATTGAATTCTAAGTTAATGGTTATTTGCAAAACAAAATAAAGTTTCTCCGTTCGAACATTAAATATATTGTCTTTGCATTCTATTCAGTTGAATATGGGTTGAAAAAGATTTGCAAGTCATTGTATTCTGTTTTTATTTGCGATTTGCACAACGTGCCAACTTTTCTGGTTTTGGGCTTGTATATATATATATATATATATATATATATATATATGTTGTTTTATTTTATTTTATGACATATTGTTCTCTGGATCAACTAAATGGTTGAGAAGCCTTTCCGAATATTCTGTTTTTATCTATTTATTCATCCATCCATTATCTTTACTCGCTTCTTCCTTTTTGGGTCACGGGGTCACTGGTGCCCATGTCCAGTCCATCACTGGGACACATGGAGACAAACGTGCTGGTGAAGATTCTCAGTCATCCAGGACATGATAGAATCAAAAAACTTTCAATACAGAAACAACTGGACTTTATTTGTAACAGAAGACGTTTCGCTCTTCAACCGAGGAGTTTTCTCAATTCACAGAGCAGTGAGTGTGGGGTTCAGGTTTTAAAGGCTGAGATGAGATACACACATACATTTGTAGGTTGACAAATCGCACCTCACACCTTAACAGTAGGGTTTCTTAAGGTATTTGTTAGTGTAATTCACAGAAGAGGCTTCTCTGTTCCCATCAGGTGTGAAAACAGACAAACGGTTAAAGTTAATTAGAGACAAATGAGACAAAAAAACATTCACTCTCTCACTCACGCATAGGGACAATTTAGTTACCAATCAGCCTAACATGCAGGTTTTTGTTCTGTGGGAGGAAACTGGAGTACCGGTACCCGTAGAAAACCCACGCATGCAGAGAGAGAACATGCAAACTCCTCCCAGAAAGACCCCCGGCCGGGATTTGATCCGGCAGCCTTCTCGTTGAGAGATGGCACCTGTACCAACTGGTCCACCATGCTGCCCTATTTATTTATTTAATTAATTATTCACTCATTAATTTTCGTTTTTGTTTTTGTGCCTTCTCTCTGAAACATGCATCAATATACAGTAATTTACACCTCCAAATGTTGACACTGCTCACAGAAAACAGCTATTTTTAAGTATGAGGCAGTGTTCCAATGAACAAACATCAGAAGCTTTGCTCCTGAATGACACGTTAGACTAACCCACTTTATTTTTATTTTGTAGTTGTTGTTGATCACTTAAAGACTCATGCAGAACTTTGTCACAACACATACAGTTTCTTTCCCTAAGGGCTCCTTCAGATAATGTTTCCAGATTTGCTGGCATTGAAAGGAGACAAACTGTCTCCAATTACACAGACTGATCTTTGATGACAGTAGATGTATCTGCTGACGTTTAGCCTTGACTGCACTGCGTCCATCACTCATTGCTCTGCTCTTTGCCGTACCGAAGAAAATGGATACCCAGAGTTTTTGCCAGAGATAAAGGTCAAGATTCTCTTTCGGTAAGGTTGAGCCTTTGAGCTGCCACAATAAGTCAGTGGAAATGACCCCCCTGGGAGTGGCTATACATGAGATGTCAGACAGGGGGAATGTACTTCTACTACTGCTAGTGTGTAACACTACTGTTGCTGCTGTTGATTCTCTGTCAGTCTTTTGTGGCACACACTGAGAATGATGGACTGTATCCTGAGCAGACTTTACGTTTCTGTCAGGGTGTAAAACAAAAAGCAGGAGCGGGAAGGAGAGAAAAAGAGATGCAAAGGGATTTCAAAGGATTATGTAAATAAGTAGTTGGTGAAGAAAAAGAAGTATTGATGAAGTGAATGAGTCAGGAAAAAAGGACGAATGGGCCAATGAGGACAAATGTAACAATCAAAGTTGTAAGGTAGAAAAGACAGAGTGATAAATAGGGTATGAAAAGAGAGGCTGGGTAACACCGACCGGACAGACGAGGAAACTGAACACTACTCTGAATGATCAGTGTGCACAGTTCCTTCTGCAGATGTCTTTACAATCAACCCGTTCCACCCTGTATCCATCAGCAAACATTCATAGCTGCCACCCGTCCCACCCCCTGGTCCACAAAACATCTGGGGATCTGTACCTGGTCATAGCAGCCCCTTGGCCAGGGGACAAGATGGAGAGAGGGGGGATTAAGTTGACAGTGAGGTGTGTTACCAGATCCTGTGTTAATGAAAAGCAAGTGGAAGCCTTTACATTCCTCCCTCCATCCATGGTTCACCACTCCCTAAGGTAGGAGTGCATTTATAGTTCAGTCAAAGAGAGGAGGGGAGTGGGCAAAGGAGAGAGAACAGATGTCCTGGGGTCCATGAAACGGGACCCTCCCCTATTCTCCCAGCTCTCTCCTACTGCCCATACAGTGCCCGTGACTTTAGAAACACACACAGACACACCAGCACAGACTGCAACTATTGCACATTATTCAGAAACACACGTGCAAACTTCTCTCCTTGGTCTTTTGCTTCTGTAGACCCCCTGTTTCTTCATGGTGATTTACTCCAGCAGTTTTGCAAAGTAAAGCTTATTTTGGGAAGGAAAAACCTTAAGTTGCCCATTATTTATGCCCTCCACTTTGAAATTCTAACATTTTTCCATTTCCCAAGCCCATCTGTGAATTATAATCCATCAGTTTGTTTACGCTACTCAATTAAAGCTACTTTTGCCCATTGTAGTCAAAGAAATGCAAAAATGAGGAAAGCCAGAACAAGTACGATTTATGAAAATTCATCCTGCAGAGGTCTGGCAAGCTAACCTAACAAACCGTTATCAATACATCATTAATAATGTAAAAATAAGTAAAATCAAAGTTGGGGGGGGCAATTCAGTTATTAACTCGTACAGCAAAGTTAAATGTATTTGGAGTTATGTTTATAGGGTTTAAATTAGCGTAACGAGGAACTGGCATCATAACATTGAAACATTAGAAGAAATGTCGTCATCTGTTCTATGTCTAAAACTGAGTTTAATTCAAATATCACTTTAACTGCTGTATAACATCATGTCTAAAGTCATACCTGTCTTTAGTCACATGTGTTTTCGGTTATACAGTATTTAAAGACATTAACTTATTTCCCTGCAAAGCATTTCTAATAAATAAATAAAAAACACCACAAAAAGGGGCATCTTATGTTAAGCTAACTAGTCTGACCTACTTTAGGCTGAACCATCCAACACATAGTTATTTACTTATTGACTGACTTACGGTACTGACTGACTTACTTACTTACTTAATTGCTTTACTTACCGGTACTTTACTTACATACTTACTACTTTACTTATTTCCTTTACTAACTTTACTTACTTGCCACTTTACTTACTGACTTACTTTACTTACTTTATTTGACTTACGTTACTTGACTTACTTTACTTGACTTACTTCTTTACTTTACTTACTTTCCTTACTTTACATACTTACTTTACTTGACATATGTTACTTCTTTATTTACTTTA
>JBBPBX010084960.1:12500-15190 GCA_038048925.1 Garcialebias charrua
TTGACGCCATGAAATTTTGAATCAACATGTTTTTCCTTTAAAATGTTACATTTACTCAGATGAAACTTTTGATCCGTCATCTATGTTCTATTACGAATAAAATATTGACATTTGCCATCTCCACATCATTGCATTCGGTTTTTATTCACAATTTGTTTAGTGTCACAACTTTTTTTGGAATCCAGTTTGTAATAACATTTGCCAACCTTTCTAGTAATGGAGATTATAAGCAGATGTGGGTTATTCACTAATACAAACATACAACATACATTCAGTATTTAGCTGGTTTATCTGTACAGTTGATCAAATGTGAGCTAACCGAAACAAAGTACCATGTGCCACATTCTTCAATAGTTTTTCAACTTCTGCTTTTATATTAATTGATGATATGTCTGTATATGCTCTGCTTCTCAACAACTCAGCAGGGAAATGTATTTAGACGGTGCGCTGACTGATCAGAGAGTGCAAACCTGCAGAGTCATACATGGTAAAAACAGAAGTGGAGAAGTGATGGAGAAATGTGCCTCCAATTGTTATTTATTTATGTTGGAAGGAAGAATAAAGTAAGGAAAAAAAGGGATTCCCCCTCATTTAAACCACTCCCAATTTGGTTGATTATGGAGCGTGCTGGCTGCTGCCGCTGGCTTTAGCTGCGGATGCTGCGGTCAGCTGAGCTGTAAATGACGCATGGTGAGACAGGACAAGATGTTTTGATACTCATGACGTGTTTGTGAGAGAATGTGCATGTGAGTGTGTGTGTTTCCACTTGTTCACCTGGGTGTGAAGGCTGTTTGTTTTCACATCTGTATTTTCTGTATGGGACCATGTGGCTGTACTTTTCTCTATGTATTTGTATGTCAGTGTGTGCATTCACTCGGTCTAAACGTGCTGTTATATACATTTGTGAAAGATTCCCAATTTAAAGGGAGTTCCTTAGCTCCGTCTAATAAATCTTGGCCATAAAAATAAGTTTAGAGTCCAAAGTCCTAATATGTAATCCATAACATTTCTGTCTGTGCTGGAGCACCAGAAGATTTGAGCAGGTAAACTGCCAACTTGTATGAACAGTGTGTTTCCTGAGAGATAAGAGTCATCTTAGTGTAATCGTTCTCCCCAGATTGTTTTGTCCAAGCCAACCTTCTTTCACTGTATCCCCATTGTTGAGATGGTGCGCTCTGATGTTGAATAAGATGTTTCTGAGTCAGTTTACCAAGCCTGGAAAGATCTGAGCACTTGTGTGTGTCATTTCATCATATCATAGATCATGTTCTCCTTCAAACCCCCCAGTCTTGTCTCTTGCACTTTTTCCCACCATCTTTGTCTATATCTGTTCATCTTCTCATTTATCACAGCCTTCCTCACTTTCTCCACGTTCCTCTTCATCTCTCAAACCTCATATATCCTCCTTTTACCCAAAGTGAACCCTAAACCCAGAGTTTCATAAACTTCTGAGATACAGTCAGTTCTGCGTCCTGATGCCTCTTCAGACACAAATGTTGTTGTTGTTGTTGTTGTTGTTGTTGTTGTTGTTGTTGTTGTTGTTGTTGTTGTTTAATGTTTTTTGTTGTTGTTGTTATAGTGCTTAGAAAGTGTTCACCCCTTTGGGTTATTTATTTATTTATTTTAATTATGGTGATAAGTCAACAGTCCATCTTGACCATGAGTTTGTCTAGATTATTTAGAGACGAGTCAAGATTTAAAATGCATTTATTTCAACAGTGGCTGTCTGTTTACCACTCTCCCATAAAACTCAGACTGGTGAAGAACTCAGACAACAATTTATCCTGATGCATGCTCAATAATCTAGGTAGAAAAAAATTAAGTCTGGTCCTCTGGACATAAAAAAAAATGTAAAAACGTTTTGTCTTTCGTCCGAAAGACTTTCTCAGTCTGAGGTACTGTATTCAGCTCAGTCTTATAAATAGCACCCTCTCACAGTGGATCAACCAGTTGGCTGATGACAGCCAAAACCAACTGCCGACATGATCAAGGAGGACCATCAGCCTAACGATGGATCATTAGCACCCTGATGGTTGTTTGCTATTCACAGAGGGCTGAGTGATACTAGCAATAACAGCATTGTAAGAGGGAGACAGTTGAACCCGGAGGCCTCCACCTCTGTTTAATGATGGATGGTTTCTTTTCACAAAGATGGCCTCCTTTACTCCTCTCTCAAACCATTGTTCCTCTCTATCAAGGATGTGAACATCTTCATCCCTGAAAGAGTGACCTCTGACCTGGAGATGAGTGTAGACCACAGAGTCCTGACCTGATGATGTTGATCTTCTGTGCTGGGCCATCCTTTTGGCCAGTGGCTGTTTAGTTTCCCCGATGTAAGACTGATCACAGCCCTCCTGACACTGAGCAGCATACAGGTAGTCCCCGACTTACGAGCGAGTTCCGTACCTACGGGCCGTTCGTAAGTCGAAAATTCGTGAGTAGGAGCACATACAAAACTTTTTTTTTATATATATATATATATATAAATAGATGTACAGTACTGTACAGTCACCAAGCACTTAGCCTATCCTAACAGTTTTTAAAGATGGAGTGAGTTGAATTGTCTCCCTTTCACATAAAGGGAGCTGGCTCCCTTTCTTTGAATGGAGCCTGCTAGGGAGGAGGGAGACAATTTAGCTCACTCCTTAACTGTGTTAGGATAGGCTAAGTGTTTGGTGACTGTACGATAA
>JBBPBX010084961.1:0-15190 GCA_038048925.1 Garcialebias charrua
CCAAAAAGTTCAGCACGTTATGAAAAAGTTAAAACTGATATTGTCAACAAGTCCTGGAGCTTATTAAAGCCCTGATGATGATGATAACCGAGATATTCAACCACCTCAACTGTTCAAGAAGAGGTATTGCTCTATTATTATCCAATTAACCTTTTTAATTTAAAATTATAATCTTAACTCGTTTTTTTTTACCTCTTTGTGTTTTATTTCCAGTCTGAGACAGAGATGGCTGTGAGTAATGAGGCCAAATACAGCCACACTGCTGCTACTGTTGTTATTGAGATGATTTTCTCCACCACTGGAGATATTCACTGCAACTAGATCTGTGCTTTTAGCAGAAAATGTGGACAAGTTGGTCTTTTTGGACAAAAACTTAAAACTTGATTAGTTAGATTGTAAACAGTCTGTTGCTGCTTATTGTTCTGGTTCTGGCGGTTATTGTATTTATTAAGATTTTTATTATTGTTAGTATAGTTTATTTATTGTAAAGAATGCTGTTTATTTAAAATATCATCCAAATGGGTTGCTTTTATTTATTTTTATACAAACGTATTGTTTACTTGACACATTTTCAAAATAAATGTTTTGTAAGTCTTTATTTTGTCTTTTTTTTTTGTACCGAAAATTAACCGAACCAAAATGTGATTTTAGCGTACCACACCCCTAGTAGAAGCTGTTCCTCAGTCTAGTTGTTCTACACTTAATGCTCCTCAACCTTCTGCCTGAGGGGAGTGGGGCAAAAAGTGTGTATGCTGGGTGAGTGGGGTCCTTCATGATGCAGGTGGCCCTCTTCCTGCATCTGGAGGTGTAGATGTCTGTGATGGTGGGGAGACTGACTCCAACATCTTCTGTGCAGCCTTCACCACTCTCTGCAGAGCTTTTCTTTCTGCAGCTGTGCAGCCTCCATGCCACACGTTGATGCTGGAGCACAGGATGCTCTCCACTGCACACCTGTAGAAGGAGGTGAGAACTGGGCTTCTCAGACCAGCTCGTCTCAGCCGTCTGAGGAAGTAGAGTCTGATGACTTTTCTTGATCAGGCTGGTGGTGTTGTTGCTCCAGCTGAGGTTGTTGTTCATGTGTACACCCAGGTGCTTGTAGCTAGAGACCACTTCCACTGCAGAGCCTCCCATGTTCAGGTGTGTTTGTTCCTTCTGAAGTCCACAATCATCTCCTTTGTCTTCTTCACATTGATGTGAAGATTCCTGCACCAGCTCTCCAGGTGTTCCACCTCCTGCCTGTAGCTGGGCTCATCATTGTTTGTGATGCAACCCACCACAGCTGTATCATCTGCAAACTTAACAATATGACAGCCTGGATGGGTGGCTGCACAATATGTGAGCAGAGTAAACAGGAGAGGGCTCAACACACATCCCTGAGGAGAGCCAGTGCTAAGGGTTATAACTTATGGCAGAGGAGGAGAAGTTGTGGTTCCTCACTGACTGGTCTGTTTGTTAAAAAGTCTAGTACCCAGTTACAAATAGAGGGGCTTAGTCCTAGTGTGGATAGTTTGTCCATCAGAGTTTGGGGGATCATGGTGTTGAAGGCAGATGTGAAGTCCACAAAGAGCAGACGGACGTATGAGTCTTTCTGATCCAGGTGGGTGAGAGCAGTGTGGACCACAGAGGAGATGGTGTCCTCTGTTGTTCAGTTCTCGCGGTACGCATACTGGTGAGGGTCCTCGTTGATGTTGATGGTTGTTTTGATGGGGGTCATGACCAATTTTTCAAAGCATTTAGCGACTATCGGGGTGAGGGCCACTGGTCTATAGTCATTCAGACCAGTCACTGTGGAGCTTTTTGGGGTAGGGATGATGGTGGCAGTCTTCAGCCAGATGTGAACTGTCTCCAGGGTAAGTGATGTGTTAAAGATGTCGGCCAGCACCTCGCAGAGCGGATCGGCACATTCTTTCAACACTTTCCCGGGGATGTTGTCCGGGACCGGTTGCTTTATGAGGGTTGATCCTCCTGAAAGTACGGTACTCCTTACTTCTGCTGCGGTCACGCTGAGATGCTCTTCATCGGGTGGTGAGGTGAGTCTGGTGCTGGGTGATCTGTTTGGGTCTTCAAAGCATGTGTAGAACTTGTTGAGGGCATCAGGCAGAGATGGGGCTTCTTCACTCCTGCCTTTATAATCAAGTTATACATTTGATGCCTCTCCACATGCTCCGTGGGTCTTGTGAGGTGAACTGGCCCTCGATCCTCTGTGAATGTGGCCATGGCTCTCTTAATACCAGCAACCAGCTCCATCAAATGATATTTGGGATATTTAGATTCTTTACGGTTTGAGAGGAGTAAAAATATATAAAAGGTGTAGTTGTGCACCTACCGGTGTTTTACTCTCATTAGAATGAGGTCTGACTGGTTTTACTAGTTTGAGCAGAAAATGCGCGCGAGCGCGTGCGAGCTCTCGGGCTAACTAGCTTCTTTTTTTTTTTTTCCATTCAACCTTCATTTACTTACTAGGGGTTCACTAGCTACAGAATATAACCCCGTGTTTGTGCTGCTTGCTCTGAGCGCTGGTAAATAAAGTGCGTGTTTTATCCACTTCACTCCAGAAAGTAAGAAGAAGTGTCGGAGGATGAGCTGGGCTTTCTGCTGCGCGCGCACTTTAAATGTGAATTAACATTCCCGGAGACGAACTTTCACAACTTCCACCATCATCTGACGAACTTCCACCATTATGTGACGAACTTCCACCATCATCTGACGGACTCCAGCCTGACGTTAGCTCAGTGTTAGTGGTTTGTAAACTAGCTGTGGCTTTAGCGAGAAAAAGAGCACATCAACATGTTCGTTTGAACACACCGCCGTGTCTCATTAGCATCAAATCTGACAAACGACTGAAAATGTCTAGAACATTCGCGTGTTGTTGATAAAGCCAACGTTTCTGTGAGAAATGACAAACATAAAAGACACTACCTGCTGCGCCTCGACCACAGAGCTCTCAGCGGTGAAGAGGAGTAAAACGTTTGTTTGTTGCAACCCTCCCTATTTCGGAGTGATTACGTCACCTCCCTTTAAAGAACTCTCCTCCCCGCCGCAGGAGCCTGAGCAAACTGCGTCACTTCCGGTTTTGCTGCGACCACGCCCCCTCTTTGATGGTAACGTTAAGAAATCATGCAGCAGCACCTTTTACATATTCTTCTTTTCCCTCTTCAGGGTCTAGTCATCCTCCTCCATCTCTGTCCTCACTCAACTACCTTCATGTCCTCTCTAACTGCATCCATATATCTCCTCTGTGTCTTTTTCCTGGCAGCTGCATTTCTAACATCCTTCTACCAATATACCCACTGTCCCTCCTCTGGACATGTCCAAACCACTGTCCCTCCTCTGGACATGTCCAAACCACTGTCCCTCCTCTGGACATGTCCAAACCATCTCAGTCTGGCCTCTCTAACTTTATCTCCCAGTTGTTCAACATGTGCTGTACCTCTGATAATCTCATTCCTAATGTTTATGTTTATTAAATTTGTTCATTTTATTACAAACGAAACAATACAAGACAATCCCATAAATGATAATGTACAAAATATAAAAAAATGAAAGGTAGCAGAAAGAAGAATAAATCTTATTATATCTGCCCCTTTTTTCCAACAATCAGATTAAACAATAATAATCTTCAACCAACAGTACAAAATGACTAACTCTTTCTAATTTTCTAACTAATACAATACACATTACGCTATTTCATATATATTTTTTAACACATTCGTTTTGATCATTTTCTTAAATGTAAACATTGACTTGGCATTTTTAACTACATTCTCCAAGCCATTCCATAATCTAATTCCCTGGATTGAGGTAGAACGTCCCTTCAAACTAGTTCTGAATTGTGGTTTTACAAACATCTCTGTCCCCTTAAGATTATAACAACTTTGTCTTTTAACAAAATGCATTTGGATATTTAAAGGTAATGCATTATTTTGAGCCCTATACATAACTGATAAAATATTATAGTCTACCAAATCATGGAACTTCAATAACTTCAGTTGATAAAATAATGTACTTGATGGATGACGGTAATGTTTTCTAGTGATAATTCTTACAGCTCTTTTCTGTAATACAAAAATAGGCTTTGTGATTGTTTTACACGCATTCCCCCAAACATCAATACAATAGATTAAGTGTGGAACAATGATTGTGTTATACAACAAATACAGAGCTTTATCATTCAATAGGTCTCTGACTTTGTACAGTACTGCAATCGATTTAGCTATTTTTATTCTTACAGAATTTATGTGTTGTTTCCATGTCAGTTTGTCATCAATGATAACACCCAAAAACTTCACCTCACTCACTCTACAAATCTCAACACCCTCAATTTTGAGTGGAACATCAACAGTTTTCTTTTTATTACTGAATATCATGTAATTAGTTTTTTCTAGATTTAATGATAATTTATTTATTTTAAACCAAGTTTGTATCTTGACAAATTCTGTCTTTATCAATTCCAACATTTGTTCTATATCTTCACCTAAACAGAAAAATGTGGTATCATCAGCAAAAAGTACACATTTAAGGAGTCCTGACACATTTACCAAGTCATTCACATATAAAATAAATAGCTTTGGTCCAAGTACAGAGCCTTGGGGAACTCCACATGTGATATTACAGAGGTCAGATCTTACATCATTTATTTGTACAAATTGTTTCCTATCTTTCAAGTAGCTAGATACCCACTGTAATGCTGGTCCTCTAATACCATATTTGTTCAGTTTTTCAAGGAGAATGGTGTGATCAATAGTATCAAATGCTTTTTTTAAATCAACAAAAATACTGATACAATATTGTTTTTGATCGACAGCAGTAGTTATTTGTTCCATTAATTCCATGAGAGCCATTGATGTAGAGTTTTTTGCTCTAAACCCATACTGACTGTTGCTTAGAATATTTTGTTTATCTATAAATTGATCTAGTCTGTTTACAAATAGTTTTTCAAGAATTTTTGAAAACTGTGGTAACAAGGATATAGGTCTATAATTGTTGAACACACATTTATCACCATTTTTAAAAAGAGGAACTACCTTAGCTACTTTCATATTATCTGGAAATATTCCTGTTGAAAATGATAAATTACATATGTATATGGCTAATCTTCTCCTTGTCACTCCTAAGGAGAACCTCAGCATCTTCATGAGTTGAATTGAATTTCTACGACATCAGGTTCTGTCTCCTGTTTATTTGTAATAAATTATGGGACTAACGTTGTCAACATGCAGTGAATCTCTGTGGTTTTCACAGTAAAGTCAATTGTTCTGAAGTTAAAAATGTACATCCATGCATCGTCTTTTACTCGCCTTTTCCTTTTCGGGTCACTGGCGCCCATGTCCAGCATCACTGTGTGAGAGACAGTGGACACCTTGGACATGTCTCCAGTCCATCACAGGGACACATAGAGACAGACAAACAACCATTCACTCTCTCACTCACACCTACAGTTTAGAGTTACCAATCAGTCTAACATGCATGTTTTTAGTCTGTGGGAGGAAACTGGAGTACCCGGAAAAAACCCACACATACTGGAGTTCAATCTGGCAACCTTCTCACTGAACGGCAACAGCAACTTTGCCACCAGATTAAAAGAGATTCAAAATGAAATAATCTGCAAAAACTCCGTGTGGGAGCTGAGTGATGAATGGCTATAAAATATGCTCGAGGCGCTGATCCTGAGGTGTTGAACTAAAACCAGTAAACAGCAGCTAAAAGATGCTTGGCAACTTCATCCTGTGTCAGGGATGGCCTCTGGGCTCTCCTTTAGAACTGTTTAGCTCATCAGTTTAGCCCTCAGGTCACTTTCTGTTCTGACACCCTTCATTCTCCCGTCTGCTGTTTGAGGTGTTTGTAACCCTTGTCAAGACAGGCTTCATGGATCATCTTGGCTTGGTTTATTTACTTTTTGCTATCCCTCAGTCAGTTTGCTGGTTTGTTTTAGTCAGGTTTTTGCTTCAGCTAGACCAGTGGTCTGCAACCTTTACGATCAAAAGAGCCATTTCTGCCCCTTTCTTCACTAAATTAAATGTGTCCGGAGCCACAACACCTGCTACAACTGGGATTCTCAACTGGTGGCCCACAGACCACTTTAAGTTTGTTGGAGGGCGCTTTTCTGGACAGTAGGGGTGATTTTATAAAACAAAAAATATCTAATTATTTTAGTATTCATTGATATTTTTACACTCTAAGACAAAATAAAAGACGAGATTCTTGTAAAGAAGGAACAATATATATAGTTTTTGCCCAGTTTCTAAAACTAAAACAATAAACTATGAATTCTTATGTGATATTTTAATTGTAGAAAAATTATGTATCCTACTTTGAAGAAATAAAGCATAAAGTGAAAGTGAGAACGTTTTACTCCTTGTAATGTTTCTAGTATTCATATATTTGCCAAATAAATTAATTCAATTCAATACTTCATTAATCCCAAAGGGAAATTAATTGTTGTTGTAGTTCATCCGGGTTTCATTAGAGTTGTTGTAGATGTTTAGCTTTGTGCAGGAAGTACGGTATCTCTTGTAGCGGTCTGTCCCACAGCAGATCCAAAGAAACTGAGAAGGTTCTCGCTGCAGCATGCAGAACGGGACGGGGACGGACCATTGTCAGTCCCGGAAGTGGTACTATTACACTCTGGAAATGAAAGGGGCGCTATTTTCATAATACTTGGAATGCTGGGCAGAACTCCACCCTGAGCGATGGCCATTTCTCCCAGTAGCCTGTCGAGCCCCTCGTCGCCGTGGACTTAACTGCAGGTGCTGACGGACAGTCTCGGTCCTCCCGCGGTCATGAGTCGCATTTCCCGCTACCTCCAGGATCTCGGTGGTCAGGCACTTGAGCACAGCCTGATAGACAGTAATGCATCCACAGCACCTCCTTTTCAACTCATTTGGGATTTGGGGCTTTAGCTGAAGTCTTATTTGAGCTTTTGAGATGTTAAACAGCAGCTCCCAATTGTAGAAAACCATTTTGTTGCTATGGCTATGCATCATAACAAATGTCCAAAAGTAAAAAAAGGTTTAAGTAAAAACCTTTCCAGTTGCACATCATCTGATGCCAAAGGAAATAATCATCCGGGAAAAAAGTGATTTACATCCAGAAAAATTAGTAATAAAAATTTTCAAAATTAAAATCCCAGTATGAATGTGAGGGAGCTTCTCCAACATGCAACCACCTTGAGCGGAGAAATTTTGGAATGCACATGGAAGTTTACAGGAAAACTGCTAAAACTAGCCCTTTTAGTTGTTGTTTGTACAAAGTACAACAACCAATAAAATTCAGTTTTATGTCAGGTATGGTCAAAGTTCAAAAGAGCTGTTGCAAAGAGACCAAAGAGCCGCAGGTTGCAGACCCCTGAGCTAGACCTCTGGTCCTGATTTCTAACATCCTGCTGCAAGTCCTGGTTTTTGTTGCTTCCTCTCAGATGGGTCATTTCCTCACCATTCCCTTGCCTGTTCTGCAGTTATGTATTTTTTGGGTTGTTTTGTTCAGCCTATCATCACATGCTGCAGAAAGGCAAAGATGGATGGTGATGTTTTTACACATGTCACTAGTATGCGTTTGTTTAGTTGTTTTTAGTTGTTTTTATTTTTACTTTTTTTGCTTTAAAAACATAATTTCTCAAGACCCACTTGACAATTTTTAACAAAACTTGCAGAAAATAATAATTGGATGTACATCTGTCAGGTTCCTCTGGTGTTAGACCCACGTGCAGGCAAGCGTGCAAGCAAGCGAACGAGGCAGGAGTTTAAAATAATTATTTTAAACAACAAAACAAATGCTGTCAGGGCAGCCGAAAACTTACTCTGGTAAAGTGGAGCAGAAACAGGAGAGGGCATCAGAGTAGAAAGGAGAGGACTGAATTGTCTGTGTGAACAGAACAATGACTGGACAAAGAGTGGAGGAGAGGAAGGCTTTTTATAAGGCAGAAAGAGAGTGGGTAATGAGTTCAGCTTGGCTGGTGGCTGATGAGACAGGTGTGAATGATTAAGGCTGAAGGCTTGAGCACAGAGAGACAGACTGAGGAGTGAGTGGGAAATGACAGAGACTGAATGAGATACACAGAAAACAGAAATCACAAAGCTCAGAATAACAAAAGTATGACAGGAGGGGAACACAAATAAACATAAAGAAACAGACAGGGACAGAGCCGGACATAACCCCCCTCCCTCCTCAAGGGTAGCACCTGACACCCCCAAGATAGGCCCCCACACAACTAGGGAGGGAGGAGGGAGGAGACAGGACGGAGGGCACAAGAAGACAGAACCCCCAAAACACAAGGCAGACAGGAAAGAACCAGGAAGAAAAAAATTAAAAGAAACAAGGGAAACAACATCCATGCCCAAGGGATCAGGCGGCCGGCCGGGAGGTCGGCCAACAGGCCGGAGCACTTTGGGCGGGCGACCGGGAGGCCATCCATCAACGGCAGGAACCAAAACCACAATGTCAGGAACGGAGTCAGCAGGAACCAAGACTATGGCGGCTAGCACACAGACACCGCCGGTTGGTAAACATTCTTCGGCCGGTACACTTTTGGCGGCGGCGGCCGGTACACTTTCGTTGTCAGGACCCTTGTCGCTAGGACCCCTGTTGTCAGGACCTTCGGAGAGGTCTCCAGGGGGCGAGGAGTAGTCGGGCATCGGCGAGGAATAGCCGGGCGCCGTGACGGGCGATGAGACGTCTTCGGGCACCGTGACTAGCGATGAGACGTCTTCGGGCACCGTGACGGGCGATGAGACGTCTTCGGACGCCGTGACGGGCTATGAGACGTCTTTGGGCCGTGACGGGCAATGAGACGTCTTCGGGCTATGAGACGTCTTTGGGTGCCGTGACGGGCGATGAGACGTCTTTGGGCGCCGTGACAGGCGATGAGACGTCATCGGGCGCCGGGACGGGCGATGAGACGTCTTTGGGCGCCGTGACGGGCGATGAGACGTCTTCGGGCGCCGTGACGGGCGATGAGACGTCTTCGGGCGATGAGACGTCTTCGGGCACCGAGACGGGCGATGAGACGTCTTCGGGCGCAGAGACGGGTGATGAGACGTCTTCGGGCGCCGAGACGGGCGATGAGACGTCTTCGGGCGCCAAGACGGGCGATGAGACATCTTCGGTCGCCGAGACGGGCGATGAGACGTCTTCGGGCGCCGAGACGGGCTAGACGTCTTCGGCCGGCGAGTCTGCCGTCGAGACGTCTTCGGCCGATGAGTCTGCCATCGAGACGTCTTCGGCCGGCGAGTCTGCCGTCGAGACATCTTCGGCCGGCGAGTCTGCCAGCGAGACGTCTTCGGCCGGCGAGTCAGCCGAAGCGTCGTCATCGGTCTCTGAAGCAGCCGAAGCGTCGTGGTCTGCAGCAGCCGAAGCGTCATGGTCTGCAGCAGCCGAAGCGTCGTGGTCTGCAGCAGTCGAAGCGTCGTGGTCTGCAGCAGCCGAAGCGTCGTGGTCTGCAGGCGGCGAGACCAGATGAGCGGGCGGCGAGACCTGAAGAACCGGAGCTGGTGGAGAGAGGGCTTGGGTCCCACGTCGACCTCTCCTTCTGCGGCGGCGAGGAGCAGGGCCGGCAAGTGGGACACTGTTGACACCCACTGAGCAAGATGGCTCCGGATCCGAGGGCGAGACAGTGGTTGGCACAAAGGGTAGGGCAATAGTTTGCAAGAGACAAGAGTGTGACCTTTCTCTCTCGGTCCAGGCTTCAACAAACAGTCCAAACAGCCATGGGTCATCACCTACTATCTCCAACCGGGTAAACACCTTTATAAAGTCATCACTAGCCACCAACCTCTCCTATAGATCATAGAAAGTGGCCAGAGTGTCAATATATTTACGGGTTACCTGGTGGAGTAGGTCCCATTCGGAGCAGCGCTCGGTACTGTTCAAAAAACCTGCTGGGTCTGGGTCAGATCCGGTCATTCTGTCAGGTTCCTCTGGTGTTAAACCCAACATGCAGGCAAGCGAACGAGGCAGGAGTTTAAAATGATTATTTTAAACAACTCAAAAAGGCGTTCAATACAAGATCAACTGGACTTTATTTGTAACAAGCCTCCCGGATGGGAGTCGAAACGTTTTCTGTTACAAATAAAGTCCAGTTGATCTTGTATTGAACGCCTTTTTGATTTTTCATGTCCTGGACGACTGAGAATCTTCACCAGCATATTTTAAACAACAAAACAAAAATGCTGTCAGGGCAGCCAAAAACTTACTCTGGTAAACTGGAGCAGAAACAAGAGAGGATATCAGAGTGGAGAGGAGAGGACTGAATTGCCTGTGTGAACAGAACAATGACAGGACAAAGAGTGGATGAGAGGAAGGCTTTTTATACGGCAGGAAGAGAGTGGGTAATGAGTTCAGCTCTGCTGGTGGCTGATGAGACATGTGTGAATGATTAAGGCTGAAGGCTTGAGCACAGAGAGACAGACTGAGGACTGAGTGGGAAATGACAGAGACTGAATGAGATACACAGAAAACAGAAAGCACAAAGCTCAGAACAACAAAAGTACGACAGGAGGGGAACACAAATAAACATAAAGAAACAGACCAGGACAGAGCCTGACACATCTATAACTGATTGACCTTTGGATCCAAACCAATTCATGATATCTGCCACAGCCAAATTACCTTTGAAAACACAGAAAATGTTATGATTCAGTCAAAACTATGGAGCTATTATATATATATATATATATGTTTCTTCTCAAAAGTTCTATTTCTTTGGAAAAACTTGTTTTTTGTGGGTAAATAGACTAATCAATGCTAGATGTATTATTCCTTTTAAAACTTTGACATAAAGGCCGAGATACACTGAAGCAGACTCCGTATACGCGCGTATACGCGCATATTTTGTGCGTATGTTTTCGCTTCTATACTTTCAGAAACTATCAGCTTTCAAACGCTCGCGTTCTCCTTGTTGTAATATGAGCAGCTGAGCACGGAGGGGACTCAACTGAGCTCGCTGATTGGTCACTTGCTGACACGCCTACTGAAATGATTGACAGATTTCAGTCAGCTCAAAGTGAAACCTCGAGAATGCATCATGAGCAGCTCGCTCAGACTTCTGCGGTGTTCTGATACGGTCTTTCTACTATATATGTTATAAAAAGTTCTCTCAGAAATAAAAATAATAACAGGGAGTGCTTTTCCTGCAGCACACAGCCCACCAGGGAATATATAAAACATCGCGCACCCAGGTAGGACCTGAATTCATTCATTTCATTCATCGAGTGAACGGAGGAAGAAGCGGTTACTTGACTTTAGGCAAAAAAACAAAAGAAAAGGCCCGATCAGCGATAAAGAAGGGGAATTTATTTCATTTGTGTAACATACAAAACAGTCCGGCGCCGGGGAAGTTTAGGTCAGACACCGCGCATCGCGTATGCGTAGTAAAAAAATACTTTTGCGCGTACATGCCCTGAGGGGCTACGCGGGGCTACGCTTTTGCCATAGCGTACGTACGCTGCGTATAGGCGTATCGTGAGGACGCTCGAGTGTATCTCACCCTTAAGCCATGAAATAAGACCATACTCATTGCAGACTTCTCCTCAAATCTTTATTTCTCTCAAACATTGAAATAAGTCATGAAATATGACAATCAACAGAGTTCTCCAAAACTTTATAATCTCTCAAACCATCCTAAAAAGGTGATCCTGCGTGGTCAGGGCGTTACTGTAGAGCAGACCTGGGCATTGTAAGGCCCCAGGGCCACATGCGGCCCTTTGGTTGACTCTGACCGGCCCCCATAAGGGGAGTTACAACAAAAACATAGTTTCTAATTTTACCTCATTTGTGGACTGCATTGCTTTAATTTTGATGTCTTTTTAAAATTCACGTACAAAATGATGCAATATGTAAATCAAGACATGCGCAATGTGCATGATCGAATTGTTGTCAAGTCACAAGACAACGTTAGCCCTCAAAAATGTCCACTCATGCTTTTTATTTTGTTGATTAATCATAACTAATACTTTTACCAGTTTGTCTAAACAATGATATTTACTGCTTTTAATAAAGAAATACTATTAATATGCAGTATTGAATTATGTCATTTCGCACGGCCCCCCACAATATTTTCTATTTCTCATGTGGCCCCATGGAAAAAATAATTGCCCACCCCCTGCTGTAGAGGCAACAGGACGGTCGGTATGTGTTTTTTTGCCCCTAATTTGAATTAGGCCTCGGGGTCGTTTTCCATACCACTCACATAATTGATAATGATCAGTTTATATATGATAAAGAGGATGGGATGATGGAGATATTCAATATTTATCATCTAAAACTAATTACTCTGACCCAATAATTATAACCCAGCTCACTTGTATCAAATATTCTCTGTTCCCTTTAAACACTTATATTTGATAGTACAAACATGTTTGTTTGCTTTTCTCCTTGATACAGAAAAGACAGTCTTCTAGCCTTGACAATGTTTGGATTAGATGTTCTTGTTTGATCAGAACCATGACTTGTTTGTTTTATCTGTAAGACGTCAGAGCTTGTCAAACTCCACCTGCTTCTTGTTTAAATAGCTTGTCATGTCCAGTACAATTCGGAATTGTGCTGGACAATGTATTTGAGACCAAACTAAGTTTCAAAAGACATTAAAAAGCCTTCCCCTTTGCAAAGTTGTTTGTCTGATTTAACACTGTTCTCTTGTTTATCTTGTGTGGTTTTTATTAAGGTAACAGGGGTTTAAAATCCCCATCATTATGGTGCCGAAAACCCATTCTCCCAATACCTGCTCCTGATGACCTCTGAACGGAGCGCAGCTGCGAGGCACGGTAAATATGACAGAAAGTCCAGTGATTGGGTTTGTCTCTGGCCAGCTTCCTCTGTCCATTTGGTGCGATCAGGGTCGGGTTGGCGGAGATTTCCAGACATCCGCACAGGTCAGCAAGAACGTGAGTGTTAAATAGTGTTTGTTGATATGTCGTTTTTAAAACAATTTGAGTACAGTAACAGGAACTAGTTCACCCTGAGCCGATGACTTGAAATTTTGAATGAGGTGTCTGCTTTTCGATGACTAGGCGAATTTTGCGCTAACGCTAGTTGGCAGAACCAAGATTTCTGTGATTTATAAGCGAGGGCAGTCAAAACAAGCCGAGACCAGAGACATGTGAGGCTGACTGCCAGACCTTACATTGGACTTAGCGTGTCCGGCCAGGCGAGAAGAGAAATTAAGACAAGAACGTTTATTTTTATATTTGACGCGTCATTCTGTTTTTGTTTAGTCCTTTTTTACGTGTATGTTTGTGTTTCTGGAGCCTTGCACCTCTGGTTTTTTTTCTTCCTCCCATTTTCCTCAGTGTGTGCATGTGTAGCTTGGCTCCTGGCCTGTTACTGTTTTCTGTGGGCCTATAAACAATATGTGGTTCTGCTCACGGCCTTGAAGTGCAGCTGCTGCAGCTTGGCAGAACCCCCCCCACCCATCCTGCAACCCCACACCTCCACCTCCACCCCACCCCTCATCCCCCCTACCTCCCCCCTCCCCCCACCACCACTGTGCCAGCTTGGATTTGGGTTGACTCACTGCAAAAGTCAGAAATACAGCACTTGGTTTCAGAGCAGAAACTAACAAACCCCCCCACCTTTCCCTCCTCCCACACCTCCCCCCCACTCCCCGTCTGTGTGAATATTTATATTTATTTACTTAAAACAAAAGTATCTGTGCTGACATAGTAGAAACAGCAGAATAATAAAAAATAGATGAAAAAAAAGAATGGCACAAGAACTAAAAGTTGATGTTAAGAAATAGATTTTATTTAAATAATTTTACAAACCAAGAAATTTAATTGACTTGCTTGAAGAATTCTCAGTGGATCTGAGAACACAAATACAAATTATTACTTTCTTACTTCAGCATTCCATTTAAAACGTGACTGTGAGTGGATTGATTGCAAACATTTCCCATTGTATTTTTCCTGATATTAAGAAAAGTTATAAAAGGTTACATAATTATCTCGGATATACAGGAACTAAAAACTTATGGTTAAATATAAAATAAATATTTAAATACTTTTTTTTAAATCATGAATGTAGCCGAATGCTACACAAAGATTTTAGAATTTGATCAATCTTGTTTATAAAATTCTAATCCACACATTTTAGGTTTTACAGGCTTGACAACGTTAAAATCGGACGTTTTAACAGTAGACCTGGCGCTCACACGAGCGGGCCAATTTAATAAAATTTTAGCGAGAAAGACTCCAAATTGTTTCGCTGAACCAAGCGGACAGATCCGTTTTTATCATGAAAATCTAACGGCGAAAGATCCGATTTTACATAATCCACAAATTACGTTTTTTTTTTTGTCGGAAATGAAAGCTAAGCTAATGCTAACAGACAGCCGAAGCTCCGCTCGTCCGTCTGAATCCGTAAATAGATAGTCATACTGTGAATCCGAACGTTTCAAAATTGTTTTTTCTCTGCAAAAAGAAACTGAGAATTCGCTTACCAATTTTTGTCGAAATAGTTCTGTTGAAAAAGCTGAATGATGACGAGGCAAGAATTCAAGAGGCCTTGTTGTCATTGAAAACTTTGATACAGTGTTGCCAGATCTCGCGACAGAAGCAAGCGACCAGCCCAAAACAAGCCCAAAACGAGCCCAACTGGCAACCCACCCCATTGTGTAAAACTAAGACCGTTTTTAACCAGTATAAACATACATTTATTATGGCGTTGCATACAAACGGCAAAAATTATGCTAAACACTTTGAAAAACATAGCCACTCTAAAAAATAAAGATACATTTTGCATATTTATACAGATTAATCCCATTAAACCTCTGGGACTCATTTGAGATCTGAATTTTAAACGAAGAGTGATGACAACAATTGGCAATCACAACATTAAAGAAATTCATGAAAGCTGCGTACAACTTAGTAAAAATAAACTAAAAATTGGACAGCTAACCATGCTAAGTGTGCACCCTTTTCTCCCATTTTTTAATTATATTATTTCCCCATATTTCCCCACTTATTGGAGCTAATTTTAGCGTGGTCTTGTCACTAGACGAAGAATAAAGTGAAATGAATAACAAGCCCAAATAAGCGACTTTACGTTCAATGCAAGCCCAAGTAACCACAATAAGCAAAATGGGAAGTAGAGAAAGTATTACCGGTATACTGCATTGAATTACAATTATTGACTATTTAAACTTTTATAATAAGCTTGTTAATTTAAATTAACAACCATAATCAGATCAAAATTAAGTTTA
>JBBPBX010084962.1:0-15189 GCA_038048925.1 Garcialebias charrua
TAATAATAATAATAATAATTAATTCAATTTATAACGCACTTTTCATTACTGAAAATCTCAAAGTGCTACACATATATTGAATGCTACACACATTCATAAACCGGTGGCGGCAGACTACCATGCAAGGTGCTTTCCAGTCCTACCGGGAGCAACTCAGGGTTAAGTGTCTTGCCCAAGGACACAACGACACATGGTGCGGGTCCCGGGAGTCGAACCGCCAACTTTCCGATCGGGAGACGACTGCCATTACCACTACACCACGGCCGCCCCAATGCACAGGTTACCGTGAGAAAATATTTATTTCCTCTAGAGCTCTTAGTGAGTGGTCCAACCCAGTCGATCTGGAGGTCAGACCATGGGAATGCAATGCCTCTGCTTTGCAGTGGTGCTCTGTGAAGTGGTCTGGTTGGCTGAAACTGGCCACAGACCACGCACCCTTCAATGTAGTCCTTGACATCCTTTTTCATTCCAGGCCAATAGGCAATTTGTTTTAATGCCGTCAGCGTGGCTTTATCTCCTTTGTGTCCTACGGACGGGAGATCATGGGCATGAACTAACATCACCCCCCTTTGGTCATGGGGAACCACGAACACAGGTGAGGACGTTGGTCCATGAGCGAAAGTTAGGATGCCTTTGATTAGTTTTAGCTGTTTGCGCAGCTGATAAAGGACTTTAAGGTCTGGATCGGAATCCAGTTCGTCTTTAGACGGAGTGTTTTTCTCTGGATCAGTCAGGTACAGTATCATGGAGTTGATAGCAGGATCCGACTTCTGTAGTTGGATGATGTCTGGGTCAGTCAGTGCAGGTCGTACAGAGACTGCGTTGTCAGCAGGTCTGGCTGCGGCCTGTGCACGTGTGACTGCCATTACCCTGACTGTAGGTTGTATTGACAGAGTCTTGATTAACCAGGAGGGGTCGAAGGACCATAGAGGACCTTCGTCGGCTCCTTCTTTGGCTAAGGAATCTGCAATGTCATTGTAGTACTTGTCATCGCCTGGGACTCTAGAATGTCCTGGAACTTTCTTCCAGTAGATCTGTAAGTCGTGTGATGTCACCAAGTGATCACACGCTATGAAAAGCTCTTTGTGTTTGACCACTTTTCTGTCGCTTGTTAGGAAACCGTTCTGTTTCCACACAGCGAGGTGACAAGCGAAACTCAAACGAGCATAGTTAGAGTCAGTGCAGATGACTAGCGTCTTGATGGAGCGTTCTACTACCATCTGGAGAGCTATTAGGATTCCTGCAATCTCAGCGTACTGAGAAGTCTGAGATCCTAATTTGTAGCTGAAAGTTATCTGTTCTTGGTCTTGGAGGAGAACTCCTCCAACACCTGCCCTACAGATTTTGTCGCGGAGGAATGAAGATCCATCCACGTACAATGTTGTCATATCTTTGCAGATATTGTCATCAAAGAAGTGGTGATTCGGGTCTTCAGTTACTGGGGGTTTTACCTCAACCGGCGGCTGGGTGGCTGGTACATCTTGTGTACACTTTTGGCAGATTGCCAAGTCCGTCCCCAGATGTGACTTCTTGTTTTGACCATAACGTATGTCTAGGTTAAAACTTTGAAGCGCCATGAGCCACGTTGCAACACGTGAGTTTGTTACCACACCATCTCTGATGCGTTCACTGTTAAGAAAGGTCACTGGCTGGTGTTGTGTTTCCACAATTATTTTCTGTCCACCAATGTAGCTGGAGAAATGTTTTACTGCCCACACTGTGGTCAGTAGAGCTTTCTCACAGTCTGAGAATCTCAACTCGGGGCCTGCCATCGTCTTGCTGGCGTAGGCCACCACACGCTTGTCTCTGTCGTGTATCTGGTACAGACCTGCACTTATACAATGAGCTGAGAAGCCCACTTCCAAGTAAAACTCTTTGTTGTAGTCTGGGTAGACTAAACATGGGGCTGACTTGATCCTGTTTATGAGAGCGTCCATTGCCTGCTGCTGTTTGTCAGTCCAGACAAATGGAACGTCTTTCTTTAGGAGTTCAGTCAGTGGCTTTGCAAGGTCTGCATAGTTTTCTATGAACTGGTTCGAGTAGTTACACACGCCAAGAAAACTTTGTAGTTCTTTGAGATTGGTGGGGACTTTGAGATTGTCAAGGCCTTGGGTGCGAGTCAGCTGTGGTTGTACTCCGTCTGGACCTACAAGTAGGCCAACGTAGTCCACTTTGGTTCTGCACCATTGGCATTTTGACAGTGATATCTTAGCACCAGCAGTTGTTAGTTGATTCAGAACGTGGTCGATCTCAGCCAAATGTGAGTCCAGTGTTGGCTGCCTCAAAAGGACATCGTCCACGTAGATCAGTGTTCCACGCTCGTGGGCGTCTGGACATGCTTTGTTCAAGAAGATGTTGAACTCTGCAGGTGAGTTAGCGTAGCCAAAGGGACACCTGTTAAAGGTGTATTGACGGCCACCAAAAGTGAAAGCTAGTTTGTACTGGTCCTCGGCGCGCACAGGGATGGTCCAAAAACCAGAGGCGACGTCGAGGGTCGAGAAGTACTTACCATTGGTGACCTTGGGCAGTTCCTGTTGGAGTTGCGTCATAGGCCATCTGGATAAGGGAACTTGTTTGTTTAGCTTTCTGTAGTCTATAGTGAGTCTCCACTTACCATTTGGTTTTAACACCGGCCATAAAGGCGCAGAGTAAGTGCTGTTACAGTATCGGATGATACCTTTTTCTAACAGGTCATTAATGATTTCTCTGATAGGTTGATGTGCTGCCAGAGGAATCTTGTATTGTCTGACAAATGCAGGGGGAGCATTAGGCGGGGTTGGGATGCTCACTGTGTGGAGCGTGGTCAACCCACAATCCATCGAGTCAGTTGAGAATGATTTCTCATATTTTAGAAGAACTTTGCGAAGTTTGTCCCTTTCTTCATCAGTTTTCAGGGCGTCGGCTTGGGCGACCACCTGGTCAATCTGTGAAGCAATTGAGAGGGGTTCTTGTTCTTTGGGGAGCTCCAGTGAGTCCCCTTCAGTGTCGTAAAACCTGTCAACAGGTAGTGCACTGTAAGTTTGGGGGCATAGACTGTCTCCTTTGTTGAAACCGAACCTGCGGACAGTGTCCTGGTCGGACTCAGTGGGGGAGAAAAGAGCTATGGCCTGTGTTGGTTTCGTGAACAAGACTTGCCCCGTGTGTTGATATGGGATCAAGTTCTCTGGGAGTCCTCCCAGAAATGGAATGCTTAGCTCAAAATCATGAAAATCAGTAGAGATCAACCATCCTAGCTGTGTGTTTTTTGGGATCAGTACCTCTTCTGTGCTTGTGTTGCACACAGCAACAGTCGTGGTTCTGCAGTCGAGGGTCACTTGGCATGTGGCCTCCATGGACAGTCCTAAGTTGAAAAACATAGGAGATGGTTGAAAGTATGCCTGTTTTGTGCTAATAGCTTGTCCTTTCATGATGTGACACATCACCGGCTTGTTCATAACCTGAGGTGGTACCGCAGTGTTATGGCTGTTAGCAATCTGGCAGACCTCTGGAATGGTCTGTCCAGCCTTAAGGTTCTCTGTGGTCAGCACAGGAGAGTCCTTTGTGGCTGTGTCTAGTGACCACAGTACATTGTTGTTGATGTCCACTCGGACACCTAATCTTACCAAAATGTCGGAGCCTATGTAGGTTGCATGTGGTAAGTTCGGGACCACGAGGAACGGGTGATCCAGTTCTCGTTGGTTCCAGATTAGTTTCAGGTCAATGATCCCTTTTGCGGTCATTACCTGTTTATCGTTGGGGTCTAACGAAAAGCGGAAAGCCTTTTTGTTCATTTCTAGACCCAACTGTTTTTTAACCAAGGTTCCATAGAAAGCTTGGCTGATCGCTGATTTCTCCGTCCAAGGAGACAGAACAGCATCATCGGTGTGGGATCCTTGGATCTCAACACCTTTGACTACCTGTGGTAGGTAGTGTTCAGTGAGTGCTGACTGTTTCAGCTCGCAGAGGAGGCTCTCTTGTTGGGCCTTTTCTGCCTCACCTGTTGCTGAAGGTTCACTTACCGGGATTGTGCTCTCGTTGGAGGATCCCTTTGTGCCTTCCGCGGTACCTGCTGTTAGACAGTCAGTGTCACCTTGTGTAGGCATATCGATTGGCAGTGGTTGGCTCACTCTGGTCCACATTGTCTGATCGCCATAATCTATAATCGCGTCGAAGCGGTTTATAAAGTCTTGGCCGACCAAAAATGGGAATGAGTCAACGGCGGACACGTGTACCGGGTGGTATAGCGTCATTTCACCAATCTGCATATGAACCATGGCTATAGCTGTTAGGGTTGTTCTCGTCTCTGAGAGTCCCTGCAATACTACAGCACATTCTTTGAGGGGTATTTCCCTGTCAACACCGCTAGCGGCTATCCGTAGCTCCTTCAACAGTGTGGGAGACATAATGGTTATGTCAGCCCCACCATCCAGGAGGGCCTCTTCTGTGAGGACCCCTTCTAAAGTGATTGACAGGTAAGCCTTCTTAGCGGGCCCCTTCCTGATAATGTTACACAGGAACCTATCAGGTTTTTTCCGACGTTTGTTACGTCTACCATTGTCTGTGTGATTTTCATTCACCTGTACTGGTAGTGCAGTCACACATGGGTCTGAGTGTATCGGTCTGTGATGAGTCATTGTCTTTGGTGAGTGAGCTTTCCCCCCCTTTTTCTGATGAGGGGCTCTCGGACTCTGTAACAATGATGTCATGGTTACAGTCAACGTCTTGTTGACTGTATGTACCCTGACTGTCAGCATCCTGACCATCAGTATCTTGGTGACTGTCAGCAATCGTGGCATTGTTGTTATTTGTGTGCTCTGAGTTACTATCAATGATAGTGCTACACATTACTCCAGGTTTGTTTTCCTTGTTTGTTTTTTTCAAACTTTCTAACAACCGACGTATGTTCTCCATCTCTTCTGAGGACAGAGGTTTAGGGCCTTTTTTCTGGAACTTCTGTGGGTTTTTCCTCGCCCCAGACTGTTCAGTTTGAGGTGCAGGAGCTGGCGCATTGCTCGGGGGTCCCCTCTGGGACCACCCTCTTTCATATGAGTCTCCTTGGGACCCATATTTCTTTTTCTTTTGGAATGCCCCCCTTTTTTGATGATGGGGTTCTTCCTCTTGATGCGGCCTGTACCACTTAGGGTCTCTGGACCCCTTTTGGTCTTTGTTCCAGCGGACACCTTCATTTTGCGGTCTGTCAGGTTGGAAATTTTGTTTATTCTCGCCTTCCTTAAAAGAGTGAGCTGGCGCTCTTGCTCCTTCAAGGTCTAGCGTTTGGTATTTGACCTTTTCACCTGGATACACTTCTACGGGTTTCTTGTGTCGCTTGTATGTTTCAAAAACACGTATAGCGCACTCCTTTAATTCACGCATGGTTTTTTCTCTGTAGTCGGCCATGAGGTTGGCCGTTGAACCAATCTCTGAATATAGATTGTTCATAAAAAGAAACTTAAAATCACGTTCATCCTCCATCCCTGGCTCATTCCGATCACCAAAAAAGGCTTCGAAAAGTCTGTCATAATATGGGATTGGATGTTCATTCTGCCCCTGAGTGATTTTCAATGCGGCTTGGTAGCCAACGTCTCCCATGCGAGGAGCATATTCTTGCAGTAGAGTTTCGCAGAAAAGTTTGTAATCCTTCAAAATGGCGACTGGTTGACGCGCAATGAAGTGCTGCACTTTCCTGTTTGTGGTGAGTTTGATCAAACTGATTTTATCGTCAACCGTAGCGTTCGGATAGCATGCCAGTTTAAACTCAATGTCTTTCAGATAGGTATCGGTTTCAGTTGAACCATATTGCCCTGGCTCAAAACGTTGAACGAACTGGGAAATTTTATGGAGTCGTTCTATTGGGACAGCGAATTGAGAGCCATTAATAGTGATATACCCACCCATCTGCGCACCAGGTACACCTGTAGACATGGGGTACGTAGGTACCTGCCATTGGGTTGTCCCAGCAAATGTCTGTTGAGGTGGAGGTGGTGGCGGAGGGAGTAGTGCATCGGGCATGGGCGGGGGCGGTGGAGGAGGGAGTGGGTCATCAGGTATGGGAGGGGGCGGCGGAGGCGGTGGATTCTCAAGGTGTTTACTCATGAGATCCAAACATTTTCTCTCTTCTTCAAAGAGTTTGTTCATTGCTGATGCACGCTCTATTCGACAACTGTTCAGTTGGACTCTTAACCCATCATTTTCACGTTGTAACATCATGTGCTGTTCTTGTGATTTTCTATAATCATCTTGCAGCCTTGTGTACCGTAGTGATAATGATTCCAGGGTGTCCGTGCATTTGTCCAGCGCGTCTCGTGCCTCCCCACAATCCGCCTGAAGCGACTTGTACTGATGGTAATACTTATCCTTCTCCACCACACATTTTTCCAAATCATCTTGTGATTGTTCAAAATCCCTTTTTAACACTGTGCATTCTTCGTAGAGACTACGCGTTTGTTCAGCGCTGCCAATACTCGACTGTGTTAAACTCTTTACCTCCTGCTGTAAAGTGGCAACCTCCATTTGTGCTGTTAAACATGATGTAGAGACAGCCCGGCGTGCAACAGTTTCAAAGTCTAGCTTGGCCTTTAACAGAAGGCTCAATTTAGCCAAACGTTTATCTCTGTCTGCTTTCTTTTCAGCCGTTGTGGTTCCAGCTGTTACAGTTTTTAATGCTCTGTCCACATCTGCTTCCTCCATCAACTGTGTCTCTTCATGGTAATTTGTGAGGGACCCTGTGAGTGAATATAAGGCACGTTCGATCCAATCTGCTTTGGTCGGGTCGTGGCCTTCAGTTGGCACAGGCTGCCCCGTATCAGTGGTGTCAGGGGTCTCACCCTCTGTGCCTGCCATCTTTTATCTGGATTTTCAGTGAAAATAAAAATAAAAGATGCTCTGTATTCGTTACTCTAAACTTTTCACTATTTGAAATAAACAGGAAAGTTTAAATGTACACAGGATAACTGTGGAAGATGATGTGTCAGAGAGAAGGAAGAGAAAGAAAAATTTTTGCAGTTATCTGGAGTGAAAACTGTACTTTTGTTTGTTATTTTAAATTCTTTTGTATTTAAAATAAGCAAAAATGTTTGTCTGTACCTCTGTTATTCTAAAAAAATTATATAAAATAAACAGGAGTTATTTTGTTTGTGTACAGAACCAATTTAGAGCTGGTAATTCACCATAAAAGTGCTAGCCTGGCCCTCGCCTTCCTGCACAACTCCGCTCAATTCTCATTTCCCTTCACTGCACAGTCTGGGACTTGTCCCATAGACAAGGATATCTCCGGTAGGTTTTGACCGGACCAATCAGAGAGCAGAAGGCGGAGTTTTGAACGACGTCGACTGACGTCGTCATTCAAAATGGCTGCCGCCACGAAGGAATTTTCAATAAAACAAGGTAAAAAACTATTATTTCTCTGCTGAGAAAAAATATATTTCGTAGCTGACGTTATATCAGAAGTGTTCCTGAGCAATCAGAGAGCAGAAGGCGGAGTTTTGAACGACGTCGACTGACGTCGTCATTCAAAATGGCTGCCGCCACGAAGGAATTTTCATCAAAACAAGGTAAAAAACTATTATTTCTCTGCTGATAAAAAATATATTTTTAGCTGACGTTATATCAGAAGTGTTCCTGAGCTTAACAGTTCCTAAATCAATTCACGAAATGGTCAAATCTGCTGGATTTAAATAGTTTCGGTTTGATATTTTCCAAACAGCCTCGGGTGCGCTACGAAAATAAATGATAAAAAATCGAATTTTATCTCAAATGTTTCATCTAGGCCAACAGTCAGTAAATTAAAGACATATAATTACACACTGGTGGCAGAAAAAATATCCACCGAGTGGTTTCTGAGCAATTTATCTGATAGCCTGGACCTCGCCAGGCTAAACTAACAAAACTCCGCCTTCTGTTCTCTGATTGGTCCATTCAAAAATCTAACGGAGAAATCGTTTGTCTATGGGAGAGATGCCAGACCCTAGTCCAAAGCGAAGTGAAGGACATGGGTCTGGTTCCAACCAGGCTATAAAAGTGCTGACTTTTTTATGATGTTTTATGAGAGAACTCATCTGTTAACGTCTTTTAACCAACAGGGGGCAGCTTTGAGTCTTAATGTTATCACGAGGAGACTGATCTTTCTATTCAGTATTTAAACTAAAAACAACCTTTTAGAGTTAGTTCCCAGTGTATCCGTGATAAACGCTCGAACCACGTTCTTGTCAGAGACAAATTTATGTGGTTAGATAGTTTAGATGGCTTCAAATTAGTTTTCTTTAAACTTTCAGTGAAATCTCCGTTTGTCCTGTGAGTGTGACTGCTTGTCACCCAAAGTGCACCTGGAAATGACGACACAAATAGGTGGGTCGACGCAACGCGTCACCAGCTTCCGTTGAGCGAGGCGGAGCTCGCTAAACAGATACGTGACGTCAACCAATCAATCACAGCACTTGCAGTTCTATTCCCAAGCATTCATGGTGAATGTAGTTTCCTTACCTTCGACCAATGCAGTGTCGGAAATGACGACAAAGTGGGCTGGTCGCAACGGCGTGCGTTCACCACTTTAGCGAATCAGCACTCGCCACGAGAGTGATTGACAGCTCACAGCTCTCGTTTATCCAATCACAGCTCATAAACAAACGTGTAGGACACACACGTCACTTTAACGTTAGCATAGCACAGCAGAGCGCAACTTTATAGACTCTTAATCAACTCAAACGCTTCAAATTGACTTCCCAAAATTCTGAAACGTGGCAATCACATTTAAAACAGGCACAACTTAGCTACGCTCAGTAACCCAGCACTGCAGCTGTAGAACAAACACGGACTCGCTCGGAGCCACTTCAAGGTCGGTTCCGGTCCACTTTTTAATGGAGCAGGAAGCGGGTCTGACAGAACCCAGCCGACAACGTTCTAACAGTAATATGCTTTTTCGACCTGCTCTAATATGTAAAAATACCACACACAGCAATCTTGTAGATGTTAACAGCTTTTCAGGCAGTTTGACTCGGCGGTCAACAAAGCTTTGTACCGGAGTCTGTGCGTGAACTGGGCCGAACGGAATCAGAACCCCCCCACAGACCACGGGCTGACAAAACTTCACCTAAAAGCTTCCCACAGCGTGTTAAGGAGTTGAACAATAACAATCTCTCAGCTTCAAATGATAAAACATGCAGAATCTGCCTGTCTTGAACACCTCAGCCAAATGGTAAATGGTAAATGGAGCTTATTTATATAGCACTTTCTAGCCCCCTGTGAGGAGCCCCAAAGTGCTTTACAATACCAGCCATCCACCCATTCATTCAGACATTCATACACCGGTAGTGGTAGTGGTTTTATGTGTCCAAGAGACCAAGTGGAAGGGCAGCAAGGCTCGCAGTATTGGAGCAGGGTTTAAACTGTTTTACCATGGTGTGGATAGAAAGAGAAATGGAGTAGGGGTGGTCCTGAAGGAGGAGTTGGCAAAGAATGTAGTAGAGGTGAAGAGAGTGTCAGATAGGGTGATGTGTCTAAAGGTAGAAGTAGAAGGTCTGATGCTAAACATAGTAAGTGGTTATGCTCCACAGGTTGGATGTGATGAGGAGGAGAAAGATAAATTTTGGAAAGATTTGGATGAAGTGATAGAGAGTATTCCCAGGGAGGAAAGAGTGGTGATTGGAGCAGACCTGAATGGACATGTTGGTGAAGGAAACAGAGGGGATGAGGAAGTGATGGGTAGGTTTGGTGTCAAGGAAAGAAACCAGGAAGGACAGATGGTGGTGGATTTTGCCAAGAGAATGGAAATGGCTATAGTCAATACCTATTTCCAAAAGAGGGAGGAACATAGAGTGACCTATAAGAGTGGAGGAAGGAGTACGCAGATCGACTACATTCTGTGTAGAAGAGGAAACCTGAAGGAGATTGGAGACTGTAAGGTTGTGGCAGGGGAGAGTGTGGCCAGACAGCATCGGATGGTTGTGTGTAGAATGACTGTTGTTGCGAAGAAGAGAAAAAGAGTAAAATCAGAGAAGAAGACCAAATGGTGGAAGCTAAAGAAGGAAGAATGTTGTGAGAAATTCAGAGACGAGCTGTTAAAGGCTCTGGGTGGTAAGAAAGAGCTTCCAAGTGACTGGGCTACTACAGCAACAGTAATTAGAGAGACAGGTAGGAAGGTACTTGGTGTGTCATCTGGACAGAGAATGGATGATAAGGAAACCTGGTGGTGGAATAGTGAAGTGCAGGACGCCATTCAAAGAAAGAGATTAGCCAAGAAGAAATATGACAGTGAGAGGACTGAAGAGAGGAGACAGGAATATAAGGAGATGGGACATAGAGCAAAGAGGGAAGTAGCTAAGGCAAAGCAGAGGGCGTACAATGAGTTATATGGGAGACTGGACACTAAAGAGGGCGAGAAGGACTTGTACCGATTGGCAAGACAGAGGGATCAGGCTGGAAAGGATGTGCAGCAGGTTAGGCTTATTAAAGATGGGAATGGGAATGTTCTAACAAGTGAGGAGTGTGTGATGGGAAGATGGAAGGATTACTTTGAGGAGCTAATGAATGAAGAGAATGAAAGAGAAAGAAGAGTGGAGGTAATAGAAACTGTGGACCAGGAAGTGGGAAAGATTAGTGAGGGTGAAGTCCGGAAAGCTCTGAAAAGAATGAAGAAGGGGAAGGCAGTAGGACCTGATGACATACCAGTGGAGGTTTGGAAATGTCTCGGAGAGATGGCAGTGAGGTTTTTGACTCAAATATTTAATGGAATATTTGAGGGTGAGAAAATGCCTGAGGAATGGAGAAGAAGTGTGCTGGTTCCCATTTTTAAGAACAAGGGTGATGTACAGAGTTGTAGCAACTACAGGGGAATTAAGTTGATGAGCCACACAATGAAGATCTGGGAGAGAGTTGTGGAAGCAAGACTTAGACAAGATGTAACTATCTGTGAGCAGCAGTATGGTTTCATGCCAAGAAAGAGCACCACAGATGCCATCTTTGCTTTGAGGATGTTGATAGAGAAGTACAGAGAGGGTCAGAAAGAACTCCATTGTGTGTTTGTGGATTTAGAAAAAGCATATGACAGGGTACCAAGAGAAGAGGTGTGGTATTGCATGAGGAAATCTGGAGTGGCAGAAAAGTATGTTAGACTGGTACAGGACATGTATGAGGACAGCAGGACAGTGGTGAGATGTGCTGTGGGTGTGACAGATACCTTCAAGGTGGAGGTGGGATTGCATCAAGGATCGGCTCTGAGCCCCTTCTTGTTTGCTCTGGTGATGGACCGACTAACAGATGAGGTCAGGCAGGAATCCCCATGGACTATGATGTTTGCAGATGACATTGTGATCTGTGGTGAGAACAGGGAACAAGTGGAAGAGAACTTGGAGAGGTGGAGGTATGCTCTTGAAAGAAGAGGAATGAAAGTCAGTCGTAGTAAGACAGAGTACATGTGTGTGAATGAGAGGGAGGCCAGTGGAACAGTGAGGCTACAAGGAGCAGAGGTCACAAAGGTGCAGGACTTCAAGTACTTGGGGTCCACTGTCCAGGAAAATGGGGAATGTGGTAAAGAGGTGAAGAAGAGAGTCCAGGCAGGATGGAGTGGATGGAGAAAAGTTTCAGGAGTGATTTGTGACAAAAAGGTGTCAGCAAAGGTCAAAGGAAAAGTTTACAAGACAGTGGTGAGACCAGCTATGTTGTATGGTCTGGAGACAGTGGCATTGACAAAAAGACAGGAGAAAGAACTGGAAGTGGCAGAAATGAAGATGCTGAGGTTCTCCTTAGGAGTGACAAGGATGGATAAGATCAGGAATGAGATCATCAGAGGTACAGCACATGTTAAACAACTGGGAGATAAAGTTAGGGAGGCCAGACTGAGATGGTTTGGACATGTCCAGAGGAGGGACAGTGGGTATATTGGTAGAAGGATGTTAGAAATGCAGCTGCCAGGAAAAAGACAAAGAGGGAGACCAAAGAGGAGATATATGGATGCAGTTAGAGAGGACATGAAGGTAGTTGGAGTGAGGACAGAGGATGCAGAGGACAGAGTGAGGTGGAGGAGGATGACTCGCTGTGGCGACCCCTGAAAAGGGAAAAGCCGAAAGAAGAAGAAGAAGATACACCGGTAGTGGTAGCCTGCCTTGCAAGGCGCCATCCAGACCTAACGGGAGCAACTCGGGGTTAAGTGTCTTGCCCAGGGACACAACGACACATGGTGGGCGGATACGGGATTCGAACCTCCAACCTTCTGATCAGGGGTCGACTGCCATTACCACTACACCACGGCCGCCAAAAACTATCACCTTCAGAGTCCAAAAATTGGAATAACCATGCCAACATAACGTTTCAAGTTCATGAGAGATCACAGATTTATCAATAAACTTTCAGAAAACTCGTACTGGCCACCAGATGAAGCAAACATGAGGGAGACCCTATATTGTGTCTTTAAACACATATAGTGCTACCCAGATGTAAAGGATTTTAACAGGGGTCAGTATTAAGCTGACCTCTTTATCCTTAATTAATTTACTTATTCAGATTGAATAGTAATTTCACGGATTCTTTTCTTTTTCAGTTTACCCAATATTTCTGTGATCTTTATGATGGATAAATAAATAAAGCCATTAAGTGACAGAGACGTTAACTTAGTTTGATATGTCAAAGACACTATCATTTATTTAAAATAAATCAACTAAATTAACACCATTACACTTGATTGACATGATTTCACTTTCTTTCAATTTAACACGTCAGCACACTTGAATTACAACACAACAGACCTAAATACAGGGTGTTAAACATATTTAGTCTGAGGGCTCTTTAACTTAAATAGTTTCCAGCTTAGAATTCAGGGAAAGGAGATAGGAGGAAGATGGAGAGATGGTTTAAAGGAAATTATCGTGAGCATGTTACCAAAAGTGACACTTCTCATCCGACTTCTGCTAAAATCCAGGTACGTTTGTAAACAGCTCTTTACCTTCGACGACGAGTCTGATAAAGAAATGACACCAGCCTTTCAGGTGCACAGAGTCCTTCAGGCCCAGCACGCCCGAGCTGGTTCTAGTTTACGTTTTCAACGTCTCCTGGGTTCCGCATCGACCATCAGAAAATGCGTCAGCTTCAGGCCTCTGACTTCAAGATAAACTTATTCCAGGAAGGAATAAACAAAGTTTTGAGCTTACGCTCGTTAGAAGTGGACTCATAACAGCATGTTATCAGTCCCCAGCTGGATGACGAGTCCTTAGCGTGTGACATGAGTTCACCCAGCTCTTTGGGAAAGGTTCACATCTCTTTGAAGTTCCCAGCAAACTCTGAAGCGTTTCAGCAAAACTTAGAACTTAAAAGAAGATCATGAGAGGAGTGAGACTTGTGTCTTTTTCATTGGTTCAAAAGAAAAACAGTCGAGCCGTTCACTTGTTATCACGATTCAAGGTGAAATTGAGCAGAGGGAGATTTGTTTAGGAACAGACAGAGAAAGCTGGAGTCATTCTCCTGCAAACAACGGATTAACTGTCTTCTTATTTCTAAACAAAACGGTCGGGCCTCTGTGACCCGAGACTTCAACTTTAACACAGCAGTGAACACAGTGATGTGCAGAAGTGACACAGTTTAACTCTTACAGAATAACACAGCTTAAAAGCACACATCATGAAAATGACAAAAGTTATTCTTTTGATTACATTAGAATAAAATCAAAGATAGAAATAGTCTCTTTTGGTGACTATGTTCTCAGATTACACCTAATGGAATAATTTGTAGTAAATGTCTTGCTTTACTGAGAGGTCAGTAAGGGTCATCTCTGGAACAGTTCAAAAATACACAGGTGTATCAAAGTGGACACGGTCATGCCCACTACATCTCCCCCCTTTTGGAAGCCATCGCCAGTCCTTGGGGATGGGGTCCAACACGAAAGGAACATTGAACTGTCTCTGATCTTGAAGTAATCCAGCAAGTGGAAAAGAAAAATCAAAAATTATAATCCCATAAAGTTTTTGGAAATTCCATACTGTTCGGAGGTAATCCCATTGCGGAAAGCTTTTAATCCTTTGGAAAACAAAGTCTGTTAACTCTTGGAAAACAAAGTCTGTGATCCCTTGGAAAACAAAGTCTTATAATCCACAGCGGTAATTCCACAACGATTAGTTTTGTTGATTGATCAGCAACAATTGTTTTCATAATCAGCATGTAGAGGGGATCCCTCGATTGACGCAGAGGAGGCGACCCTTGGATGAAGGTTGAAGACCAAGCGTTGGAGCTGCAGGTCCCCACATCGAAGGTTGTTGGCTGGTTGGCTTCCAGTCAGTGCCACTCTGGTTCTATGTGTCATGCAATTATGTGGTTTTTTAGGTGGGCTTATGATTGGGATTTTACATTAGCCTTACCTATATGCACCTGGTATGTAAGCTATCATGGTTTAGATCAGCTACAATTACCAATTAAGGGGTGGATCAATTCTGTAAAATTAGATATAGGGATCTATACCTATAAAATTTTGGAGGGCTTCTGTAACGAAGGCCTCTAATTCCAAACTATTCCTCCATTCATTACTTAGTTTAGGTTAAACTAAAATAAAAATGAAATATAGTTTGATCTAAATGTCTGTTGTCTTTTAGACGAACGACGTAGGATTTGGTATTCCTAATAAATTTTGAAGTCTATGGCGAGACTCATCAAAATGAATAGACAATCTAGAATAGAAACGATCGAATCGGTTCAATTTAGAAATTGTGAGACCAGTGTAGTTTATGGTACCTTGAGTAGCTTTAAACTACATTGACTCTTCGACGATTGAGATTTAACAAAACGAACTGCATGTTGGCATAGTTAAATCCATATCATTCATTAACCAATGTTAATACAAAACCTTTTTGGCTGGGAGTGTTCAGAACCAAACAATATCTCAACTAATGACAACAGTAATGACTAAACAACAAGGAAACAACGTTTCACTGCTTCGACACACTCTTGTCGTCAGATTCCAAAGTGCAACACACAAGAAAAACAGGTCTCAACTTTATGACCGAGGTCAAATTAAATCTCGTGGATTTAAACGGTTGTTAAGATTAGTTTTTTGTTGTGGGTTTTAGGCTTAGCGTTTCTAAGTTCAAATTGGACAATGCGACTTATAGGGTGGAAAATACGGTAGTTTAAACCTGATTAGTTTATTTACTAACTTACCCTGATGCATGCTCAATAATCCAGGTAGAAAAATCTAAAAAAGCTAAGTCTGGTCCTCTGGACATTCAAAAAATAAAA
>JBBPBX010084963.1:0-15189 GCA_038048925.1 Garcialebias charrua
ACCCTTACATCTACCTAAACTTTAAACTACCCTTACATCTACCTAAACTTTAAACTACCCTTACATCTACCTAAACTTTAAACTACCCTTACATCTACCTAAACTTTAAACTACCCTTACATCTACCTAAACTTTAAACTACCCTTACATCTACCTAAACTTTAAACTACCCTTACATCTACCTAAACTTTAAACTACCCTTACATCTACCTAAACTTTAAACTACCCTTACATCTACCTAAACTTTAAACTACCCTTACATCTACCTAAACTTTAAACTACCCTTACATCTACCTAAACTTTAAACTACCCTTACATCTACCTAAACTTTAAACTACCCTTACATCTACCTAAACTTTAAACTACCCTTACATCTACCTAAACTTTAAACTACCCTTACATCTACCTAAACTTTAAACTACCCTTACATCTACCTAAACTTTAAACTACCCTTACATCTACCTAAACTTTAAACTACCCTTACATCTACCTAAACTTTAAACTACCCTTACATCTACCTAAACTTTAAACTACCCTTACATCTAACTAAACTTTAAACTACCCTTACATCTACCTAAACTTTAAACTACCCTTACATCTACCTAAACTTTAAACTACCCTTACATCTACCTAAACTTTAAACTACCCTTACATCTACCTAAACTTTAAACTACCCTTACATCTACCTAAACTTTAAACTACCCTTACATCTACCTAAACTTTAAACTACCCTTACATCTACCTAAACTTTAAACTACCCTTACATCTACCTAAACTTTAAACTACCCTTACATCTACCTAAACTTTAAACTACCCTTACATCTACCTAAACTTTAAACTACCCTTACATCTACCTAAACTTTAAACTACCCTTACATCTACCTAAACTTTAAACTACCCTTACATCTACCTAAACTTTAAACTACCCTTACATCTACCTAAACTTTAAACTACCCTTACATCTACCTAAACTTTAAACTACCCTTACATCTACCTAAACTTTAAACTACCCTTACATCTACCTAAACTTTAAACTACCCTTACATCTACCTAAACTTTAAACTACCCTTACATCTACCTAAACTTTAAACTACCCTTACATCTACCTAAACTTTAAACTACCCTTACATCTACCTAAACTTTAAACTACCCTTACATCTACCTAAACTTTAAACTACCCTTACAACTAACTAAACTTTAAACTACCCTTACATCTACCTAAACTTTAAACTACCCTTACATCTACCTAAACTTTAAACTACCCTTACATCTACCTAAACTTTAAACTACCCTTACATCTACCTAAACTTTAAACTACCCTTACATCTACCTAAACTTTAAACTACCCTTACATCTACCTAAACTTTAAACTACCCTTACATCTACCTAAACTTTAAACTACCCTTACATCTACCTAAACTTTAAACTACCCTTACATCTACCTAAACTTTAAACTACCCTTACATCTACCTAAACTTTAAACTACCCTTACATCTAACTAAACTTTAAACTACCCTTACATCTACCTAAACTTTAAACTACCCTTACATCTACCTAAACTTTAAACTACCCTTACATCTACCTAAACTTTAAACTACCCTTACATCTACCTAAACTTTAAACTACCCTTACATCTACTAAACTTTAAACTACCCTTACATCTACCTAAACTTTAAACTACCCTTACATCTAACTAAACTTTAAACTACCCTTACATCTACCTAAACTTTAAACTACCCTTACATCTACCTAAACTTTAAACTACCCTTACATCTACCTAAACTTTAAACTACCCTTACATCTACCTAAACTTTAAACTACCCTTACATCTAACTAAACTTTAAACTACCCTTACATCTACCTAAACTTTAAACTACCCTTACATCTACCTAAACTTTAAACTACCCTTACATCTACCTAAACTTTAAACTACCCTTACATCTACCTAAACTTTAAACTACCCTTACATCTACCTAAACTTTAAACTACCCTTACATCTACCTAAACTTTAAACTACCCTTACATCTACCTAAACTTTAAACTACCCTTACATCTACCTAAACTTTAAACTACCCTTACATCTACCTAAACTTTAAACTACCCTTACATCTACCTAAACTTTAAACTACCCTTACATCTACCTAAACTTTAAACTACCCTTACATCTACCTAAACTTTAAACTACCCTTACATCTACCTAAACTTTAAACTACCCTTACCTAAACTTTAAACTACCCTTACATCTACCTAAACTTTAAACTACCCTTACATCTACCTAAACTTTAAACTACCCTTACATCTACCTAAACTTTAAACTACCCTTACATCTAACTAAACTTTAAACTACCCTTACATCTACCTAAACTTTAAACTACCCTTACATCTACCTAAACTTTAAACTACCCTTACATCTAACTAAACTTTAAACTACCCTTACATCTACCTAAACTTTAAACTACCCTTACATCTACCTAAACTTTAAACTACCCTTACATCTACCTAAACTTTAAACTACCCTTACATCTACCTAAACTTTAAACTACCCTTACATCTACCTAAACTTTAAACTACCCTTACATCTACCTAAACTTTAAACTACCCTTACATCTACCTAAACTTTAAACTACCCTTACATCTACCTAAACTTTAAACTACCCTTACATCTACCTAAACTTTAAACTACCCTTACATCTACCTAAACTTTAAACTACCCTTACATCTACCTAAACTTTAAACTACCCTTACATCTACCTAAACTTTAAACTACCCTTACATCTACCTAAACTTTAAACTACCCTTACATCTAACTAAACTTTAAACTACCCTTACATCTACCTAAACTTTAAACTACCCTTACATCTACCTAAACTTTAAACTACCCTTACATCTACCTAAACTTTAAACTACCCTTACATCTACCTAAACTTTAAACTACCCTTACATCTACCTAAACTTTAAACTACCCTTACATCTACCTAAACTTTAAACTACCCTTACATCTACCTAAACTTTAAACTACCCTTACATCTACCTAAACTTTAAACTACCCTTACATCTACCTAAACTTTAAACTACCCTTACATCTACCTAAACTTTAAACTACCCTTACAACTAACTAAACTTTAAACTACCCTTACATCTACCTAAACTTTAAACTACCCTTACATCTACCTAAACTTTAAACTACCCTTACATCTAACTAAACTTTAAACTACCCTTACATCTACCTAAACTTTAAACTACCCTTACATCTACCTAAACTTTAAACTACCCTTACATCTACCTAAACTTTAAACTACCCTTACATCTACCTAAACTTTAAACTACCCTTACATCTACCTAAACTTTAAACTACCCTTACATCTACCTAAACTTTAAACTACCCTTACATCTAACTAAACTTTAAACTACCCTTACATCTACCTAAACTTTAAACTACCCTTACATCTACCTAAACTTTAAACTACCCTTACATCTACCTAAACTTTAAACTACCCTTACATCTACCTAAACTTTAAACTACCCTTACATCTACCTAAACTTTAAACTACCCTTACATCTACCTAAACTTTAAACTACCCTTACATCTACCTAAACTTTAAACTACCCTTACATCTACCTAAACTTTAAACTACCCTTACATCTACCTAAACTTTAAACTACCCTTACAACTAACTAAACTTTAAACTACCCTTACATCTACCTAAACTTTAAACTACCCTTACATCTACCTAAACTTTAAACTACCCTTACATCTACCTAAACTTTAAACTACCCTTACATCTACCTAAACTTTAAACTACCCTTACATCTACCTAAACTTTAAACTACCCTTACATCTACCTAAACTTTAAACTACCCTTACATCTACCTAAACTTTAAACTACCCTTACATCTACCTAAACTTTAAACTACCCTTACATCTACCTAAACTTTAAACTACCCTTACATCTACCTAAACTTTAAACTACCCTTACATCTACCTAAACTTTAAACTACCCTTACATCTACCTAAACTTTAAACTACCCTTACATCTACCTAAACTTTAAACTACCCTTACATCTACCTAAACTTTAAACTACCCTTACATCTAACTAAACTTTAAACTACCCTTACATCTACCTAAACTTTAAACTACCCTTACCTAAACTTTAAACTACCCTTACATCTAACTAAACTTTAAACTACCCTTACATCTACCTAAACTTTAAACTACCCTTACATCTACCTAAACTTTAAACTACCCTTACATCTACCTAAACTTTAAACTACCCTTACATCTACCTAAACTTTAAACTACCCTTACATCTACCTAAACTTTAAACTACCCTTACATCTACCTAAACTTTAAACTACCCTTACATCTAACTAAACTTTAAACTACCCTTACAACTAACTAAACTTTAAACTACCTACCTAAACTTTAAACTACCCTTACATCTAACTAAACTTTAAACTACCCTTACATCTACCTAAACTTTAAACTACCCTTACCTAAACTTTAAACTACCCTTACATCTACCTAAACTTTAAACTACCCTTACATCTACCTAAACTTTAAACTACCCTTACATCTACCTAAACTTTAAACTACCCTTACATCTACCTAAACTTTAAACTACCCTTACATCTACCTAAACTTTAAACTACCCTTACATCTACCTAAACTTTAAACTACCCTTACATCTACCTAAACTTTAAACTACCCTTACATCTAACTAAACTTTAAACTACCCTTACATCTACCTAAACTTTAAACTACCCTTACATCTACCTAAACTTTAAACTACCCTTACATCTACCTAAACTTTAAACTACCCTTACATCTACCTAAACTTTAAACTACCCTTACATCTACCTAAACTTTAAACTACCCTTACATCTACCTAAACTTTAAACTACCCTTACATCTACCTAAACTTTAAACTACCCTTACATCTACCTAAACTTTAAACTACCCTTACCTAAACTTTAAACTACCCTTACATCTACCTAAACTTTAAACTACCCTTACATCTACCTAAACTTTAAACTACCCTTACATCTACCTAAACTTTAAACTACCCTTACATCTACCTAAACTTTAAACTACCCTTACATCTAACTAAACTTTAAACTACCCTTACATCTACCTAAACTTTAAACTACCCTTACATCTACCTAAACTTTAAACTACCCTTACATCTACCTAAACTTTAAACTACCCTTACATCTACCTAAACTTTAAACTACCCTTACATCTAACTAAACTTTAAACTACCCTTACATCTACCTAAACTTTAAACTGCATTGACCTGTCTGCTCTACCCCTGTCCGAAAAACAAAAAGTCAAAAATCTGGGAGTGATAATGGATCCTTCCATGAAACTCAACAGTCATGTAAACATGATCGTCAAATCCTGTTTTTTCCAGCTGAGGCGTCTGTCTAAGCTGAAGCCCATATTATCCAAAAAGCACCTGGAGACAGTGATTCACGCATTCATTACATCTAGGCTTGATTACTGCAATTCACTTCTGTTTGGCGTCAGTCAAGCCACCATTGCACGATTACAACTGGTTCAGAACGCAGCTGCCCGATTTTTAACCAGCACACGCAAAAGAGAGCACATTACACCAGTCTTGGCCTCCCTTCACTGGCTACCGGTTCATCTTCGAATCCAATTCAAAATTCTCATGTATGTCTACAAATCGCTGAACAGTCTCGCCCCCGCCTATCTCTCAGATCTGATACACCCATATGTCCCTCCACGTGCTTTGAGGTCAGAGGATCAGGTACTCTTAATAGTTCCAGAAACTCGCCTTAAGCGCAGGGGTGACAGGGCGTTCTCTGTAGCAGGACCAAGACTCTGGAACGAGTTACCGCTGCTCATCAAACAGGCCCCCTCCCTCTCAGTTTTCAAATCCCGGTTAAAAACTCACTACTACTCCATTGCTTTCAATGCCAGCTGATTTGTATTGGATCGTTTGATTTATGATCTGCAATGTTTTTATGTTTTTCGTGTTGTACTTCATTGTCTGTGTTGCCTGTTGCGTGTTTGTTTGTCCAGCACTTTGGTGTGGACTTGTTCCTGTTTAAAGTGCTTTATAAATAAAATGGTATGGTATGGTAAACTACCCTTACATCTAACAAAACTTTAAACTACACTTACATCTAACAAAACTTTAAACTACCCTTACATCTAACAAAACTTTAAACTACCCTTACATCTAACAAAACTTTAAACTACCCTTACATCTAACAAAACTTTAAACTACCCTTACATCTAACAAAACTTTAAACTACACTTACATCTAACAAAACTTTAAACTACACTTACATCTAACAAAACTTTAAACTACCCTTACATCTAACAAAACTTTAAACTACACTTACATCTAACAAAACTTTAAACTACCCTTACATCTAACAAAACTTTAAACTACCCTTACATCTAACAAAACTTTAAACTACCCTTACATCTAACAAAACTTTAAACTACACTTACATCTAACAAAACTTTAAACTACACTTACATCTAACAAAACTTTAAACTACCCTTACATCTAACAAAACTTTAAACTACACTTACATCTAACAAAACTTTAAACTACCCTTACATCTAACAAAACTTTAAACTACCCTTACATCTAACAAAACTTTAAACTACACTTACATCTAACAAAACTTTAAACTACCCTTACATCTAACAAAACTTTAAACTACCCTTACATCTAACAAAACTTTAAACTACACTTACATCTAACAAAACTTTAAACTACCCTTACATCTAACAAAACTTTAAACTACACTTACATCTAACAAAACTTTAAACTACCCTTACATCTAACAAAACTTTAAACTACCCTTACATCTAACAAAACTTTAAACTACACTTACATCTAACAAAACTTTAAACTACCCTTACATCTAACAAAACTTTAAACTACCCTTACATCTAACAAAACTTTAAACTACCCTTACATCTAACAAAACTTTAAACTACACTTACATCTAACAAAACTTTAAACTACACTTACATCTAACAAAACTTTAAACTACACTTACATCTAACAAAACTTTAAACTACACTTACATCTAACAAAACTTTAAACTACCCTTACATCTAACAAAACTTTAAACTACACTTACATCTAACAAAACTTTAAACTACCCTTACATCTAACAAAACTTTAAACTACCCTTACATCTAACAAAACTTTAAACTACCCTTACATCTAACAAAACTTTAAACTACACTTACATCTAACAAAACTTTAAACTACACTTACATCTAACAAAACTTTAAACTACCCTTACATCTAACAAAACTTTAAACTACACTTACATCTAACAAAACTTTAAACTACCCTTACATCTAACAAAACTTTAAACTACCCTTACATCTAACAAAACTTTAAACTACACTTACATCTAACAAAACTTTAAACTACCCTTACATCTAACAAAACTTTAAACTACCCTTACATCTAACAAAACTTTAAACTACACTTACATCTAACAAAACTTTAAACTACCCTTACATCTAACAAAACTTTAAACTACCCTTACATCTAACAAAACTTTAAACTACCCTTACATCTAACAAAACTTTAAACTACCCTTACATCTAACAAAACTTTAAACTACCCTTACATCTAACAAAACTTTAAACTACCCTTACATCTAACAAAACTTTAAACTACCCTTACATCTAACAAAACTTTAAACTACACTTACATCTAACAAAACTTTAAACTACACTTACATCTAACAAAACTTTAAACTACACTTACATCTAACAAAACTTTAAACTACACTTACATCTACCTAAATGACAGTAACCCTGGTCAGAGAAAACACAATACAGTACAGTACAGTACTACAAACTTTGTGTACTTCTCTGTGATGCGAGTGAGGTTGACACTTTCACGAATAAGTGGCATAAAGCTTCTAAACGTTTCATCAACCTAATAACTTAGTTACAAAATGTACATGAAAAGCTTTAACAAAGCTTAATTATAAAAGCGAGACGGAGCTTACCTTTAGTTAACGTCTCAGATTTTAACACTGGCGCTTTTTCCAGATTAAAACTTTTTACTTCCGGACTGCGTCCATTACGTAACATTTGATTGGCTGTTTACGATGACAACGTAACTGCGCAGAATGTGGTGCGCAGAAACGTTGCTTCCAAACGGAAACCCAGTTCTGTTTATGGACTCCTGTCACTCAGTTTAACAGCTGCTCACATAAACATAAATAAAAAGCCTCTTTATGTTTATGGGCTCTCACACAGGTTCACTCTTCACGTAATGTTGTCAGAGCAGAGAGGAGGAGCCAGACAACTCTGTTGACCGGTGTGGGCGGGGTTAGGATGTGATAGGTTTTTTTATTAAGAAAACATTGACAAAACTCACAACAACATGTCAAATACAAATATTATACAATACAAGAATCACAACTCCTAGTGTCTACATTTCACCTTGATTGCAGAGGTTCAAGAAAGACTCAACAATTCTTGAAAATAACTAATTAACGGAATAATAAAAAAAAAAATAATAATAATAATTGAAAGATGAAATAAAAGAAAGATAAAAATAAAAAGACATGTTAGGGGGCAAGAAACTAAAAAAACTTCCATTAACTCATATGATTTTACTGCATTTACATTCTGCATCTTTTTTAAACAACTTTTAAAAAAAGAAATATAATTTTTGAGAGCATTGATGAGAGGGAGCATTTTGCGTATCAGTATTTATGAATATAGTATTTTGTTACAATAATCAGAACATTGACAAAAAAATTCTAGATTTTTATCTTTAATGGATAAGCCAAATTGAATATTTTCTAAAGAAACAAAAACCAAGTTAATTCCTTTAACAGACAGAAAGTAACGAAGTTGTTCCCATAAGTTTAATACTTCTTTACATTCATAAAATGAGAAGCTCTGTTTTTATTGGCTGGTTAAAGCTGCTGTCTGCAGTTTCTGTATGACCAAAACAGAAAAATTTTGAACAGGGAAAAGCATTCTGCTCCCTCCCCCTCAGAGCCATATATGGCTGCTCCCCCGTGGTCTGTTGAACTTGAGATCAGCTCCGCCTCCGCTGTCAGCTCCTCTCGGAGCCGCTGCATATTCTGTGTTTATATGTTAATAAAACGTTCTAAAAAAATAAAATAAAACCATGGAGCGCTGGTCCAGCACTCCAGAACACCAGAAAATCTGCAGGGACTCGAGCAGCCACGTAAAACCTGAGTTTAATTCGCTCGTGACAACCTCAGTCATTTCCTCATTCATTGCACTCAGCGGAGGGAGAGGAGAGGAGGAGGAGGGAGCGATCACTTGACTTTTGGCAAAAAAACAAAAGAAAAGTCCAGATAAGGGATGAAGAAGGGGAATTTAATACATTTGTGTCACATATAAAACAGTCCTGCATCGCTTTGCAATTATTTCAACGAGAACCTGCGCGGCCGCTGCGGGATGACAGGCGGGGGCATGGGTTGGGGGGCGGGGGGTTAGGAGCGTGAGAAGTTAGAAGCCCTGTTTTTATTGGTTGGTTAACCACGGGACGCTTTGGTTTTTATAAATGCTTTTATTACCATCGGGAGACGCCAGAGGACTATAGTTTTTTTCAGAGATTACCTGTCAAATTCCAAGATGGCGGCGCGTGCAAACGCCGCGGCTTCTCTCTCTCCCGACAACACAGTGTTTTCGTCTTTTTTGTCCTGCATGCCGCAATGTGCCGGCACGTCTTCGTCATGTTTACGTGTTCAAGAACGTAAGTATAGCCGTGAGATCCTGCTTGATGTCGGAAAAACCGCTCATTTGGGAATAAACAGTGAACTCCAGGAGAAGCTACGTGAACTCCAGGAGAAGCTACATGAGCTCCGTGACTGCGGCCTGCTCTGGAAACCAGCCCTGAGCCTCCCTTCATCGCGCCCGCCGTGGAAGCGCCACAAGCGGCTGGACAGAAAGCGGAAGCCAGCCCTGAGCCTCCCTTCATCGCGCCCGCCGTGGAAACGCCACAAGCGGCGTGACAGAAAACAGAAGCGGGGTAAACGAGGAGGTATCAGAGCTAGGCTAGCAGCTAGCCCACACAAGCCGGCTATTCCATCCATGGTTTTGGCTAACGTGCGCTCCTTGGACAACAAATTGGATTATATATGCCTGCTACGAACGACACAAAAGACTGTGAGAGACTGTTGTGTGTTTGTATTCACGGAAACGTGGCTCAACAACAACGTTCCGGACCATGCTATTCAGCTAGGGGAGCTAACATGCTACAGAGCGGACCAAACCCTCGAGGGAGGTAAGAGATTTACTTTAGAGTTTTACTATTTTTATGCTTATGTCTATTATTATATGTTTGAGTGTTTCAATGTTTAGATGTTTACTGTTGCACCGAGGGACTGAGAGAAACGCAATTTCGGTCCTGTGTATGTCCTGCACTGTACATATTGCAGATCTGACAATAAAGTTGACTTTGACTTTGACTTTGACTTTGAGATGGGGAGGGGGGCTCTGTGTTTACATCAACAAAGCATGGTGCCTGGATGCTTCTGTGGTCTACAAACACTGCTCACCTTTAGTGGAGTTCATGACTATTAAATGCAGACCATTCTATTTACCGAGGGAGTTTACAGCTGTTTTGATTGTTGCTGTATATATCCCTCCAAGCTCCAACAGCAAAGTTAGAAGTGAGGCTTTGAATTAACTATATCTGCACATCAGTGAGCAACAAACAGCCCATCCTGATGCTTTTCTCATCACGGCTGGTGATTTCAACCATGCAGATTGAAGGAATTCAGTTTGGATGTTCAAATGAGCCAGGCGTCTCTTGAAGCAAATATGATTTATTGAAAAAGATACAGGTTAACAGAATAAGCAGACATCATTAGATCAATGTGCACACACGATCTGAGGATTTGTTGAACAGACCTGTCGCTCGAAGTCTTCTCAAGGAATGCCAGCTCACCCCTCTTGGTGTGAGATATCATAAAATGTTTTGGACTTCTTCTGTTGTGTGATTGGTCAGGCGAACTGATAACGATGGTTGCCAAAGCAACTGAGATTTATAGCATGGCCAAGGTCTCTTGCCTGTGACCTGCATCAGCCTCTTTGTTTAAGCATAAGAGTCTAAGAAGAGTTTAGATTCAAACTGGTTTTACATTTATATTTATCCTGTGCAGTGATGTCAGTAACGCGTTACAAAGTAACGCGTTACTCTGGTCGGACCACTTTTTTCAGTAACTAGTAATCTAACGCGTTGCTTTTCAAACTGCAGTAATCAGATTAAAGTTATTTTCTCCAAATTATTGTGCGTTACTTAGTTATTTGTCATTTTCTGTAGTACTGTAAATAATTTAATTTTATTTCGCCAATGCGTCTCGGGGGGAGCGATAAAAAAAAGACAGGAGTGACGTCAGTCTATGCGACCGCCCGGTGTCTTGTAGCACACGTTAGCATTAAGCTAGGTTTAGCATCTCGCTGCGGTCTCCTGTTTGTTTGGGAACGTTGTGACTTGTTAAAAACACGAGCGCACATCCAAAACGGTGTGTGGACTTTGTTTCACGGAGACTGGATCTGCAGCAGACAACACGTCTAACTTGAACGGACTTAACGACGTGATCCGAACGTGAACGAGGAGCAGCTTGTAAACACTGCTAACAGAGCAGCAGCAGCATTAAAACAGCCTTCAGGTAGGTCAGATCAGTCAATAGCCCTGTTTCCATCCATTTTCATTTCGAATTTTGAGCTACCTCGCAAATATGTAAATACAAATTAATGCAGATCAGAAGTGTTTCCATCTGCTGGCTTGAAGCGCTTCTTCCAAGCCGCGCACAGCGTCATTACGTCAGACGTCAGCGTCATTACGTCAGACGTCAGCACTGCGCATGTCTACAGTAAACCAGAGAGTAAACAGGAAGTAGCGGTTGACAACAGAACCCGGCCACACATCTCGTCAAAATGGAGAGAATATTTCAGGTACGTGTTGCTATCGGGCGAGTTGTATTTATTCTGTCATGCCAACTAGTTTTAGCGAGTTACATGCTGTTCGGAGCGGAAACAGCTGATCAGTCACGTGACGTGAATGTGCGCTACGGCAGCACGAGTCGGCAAATGTGTTTCCATCTGTCGTTTTGCGCAGCTGCTCGGTTTCGCAGCTCCCAAAAACCACCTCAAGCGAGCGTATAAACTTTTTGGCGAATTTCAGGAAGTAACTTCGTATTTTGCCGTTTCCATTAAGCTTTTCTGCTGCGATACTTCAAAATGCGCACCTAGAAACCTTGATGGAAACACGGCTAATAACACAAACTGTAGGACATTTTACAGCTCGGATCTACGTCTGAAATGTTGTTGTTGCTGTGCAGGCTTTAAATTAACTGAGCGTCTCTAAAACGTCTTCCATCACGTCCATCATCATGTCAACACCAGCCAAAAAGTTAATCACTTTATGAAAAAACTGATGTCAACAAGTCCTGGAGCTGAATAAATCCCTGCCCTGATGATGACCGAGAGATCCAACCACAAGAAGAGGTATTGTTCTTTTATTAATAATTAACCTTTTTAATTTAAAATGATAATCTTATTAACTATTTTTATTTTTTTACCTGTTTGTGTTATTTCCAGTCTGAGACAGAGGAAGCAGCTGTCTTTTTCCTCTTGAGGGACATCCACCTGCAGCTAAGAAGCGTGTGATGATGACCCTGATGCATGCTCAATAATCCAGGTAGAAAAATCTAAAAATGCTAAGTCTGGTCCTCTGGACATTCAAAAAACAAAACAGAACAAAAAAAATTGTAGAAACGTTTTATCTTTTGTCCAAAAGACTTCCTCAGTCTGAGATGCTGTATTCATCTCAATCTTATAAATACTGTAGCACCCTCTCACAGTGGATGAACCAGTTTGCTGCTGACAGCTGAAACCAGCTGCTCACGGACCATCAGCCTAACAATGGATAGTTAGCAGCACCCTGATGGTTGTTTGCTATTCACAGAGGGCTGAGTGATACTAGCAATAACAGCATTGTAAGAGGGGGACAGTTGAACCCGGAGGCCTCCACCTCTGTTTAATGATGGATGGTTTCTTTTCACAAAGATGGCCTCCTTTACTCCTCTCTCAAACCATTGTTCCTCTCTATCAAGGATGTGAACATCTTCATCCCTGAAAGAGTGACCTCTGACCTGGAGATGAGTGTAGACCACAGAGTCCTGACCTGATGATGTTGATCTTCTGTGCTGGACCATCCTTTTGGCCAGTGGCTCATGCTTTTATTTATTTTCATACAAACGTATTGTTTACTTGACACATTTTCAAAATAAACATTTTATAAGTCTTTTTTGTAAAAATATTATTTGTTTAGTGAAGTCAAGAAAGACTACTGTATTTTGTTTTTTGAATATTTATTAGTAATTATTTTATTAAAACATTTAAATTTTTTATGTATTGTGACAGAGGGTTCTTGTCAGCGGCTGCTGAAAGTAACTAATAAAGTAACTTAGTAATCTAACTTAGTTACTTTCCAAATCAAGTAATCAGTAACTTAACTAAGTTACTTTTCCCAAGGACTAATCAGTAACTTAACTAAGTTACTTTTTCAATGTAACTATGCCATCACTGATCCTGTGAACATTCTGTGTCCTAAACTAAGTGTGTTGCATAAACTAAGTGTATTTCTGATGATGTAATAAAGATGTACCTGTTCTTTAGATCAGCCAAATTCTGTTTCTGCTTGCCCTTCCCCCCTCTGGAATGTGTTGACCTCCGAGAGTTGCTCCAAGCTGCAGGTCTGATCAAAACTGCACACCGGTAAGATTAACATGTGCACAGTGTATTAAGCATCTAAACATGATTGTATAAAACCTTTGTGATTACATGAAACACAGTTGTGAATGAGAATATAGGTTTAATCATAATAACGTATATAATGGTGCTTTATCCTTCACTCCCTCTCTCGGCCAATCGAAGATCGGCCGAAACCAACAGCTGAACTCCAGACGGATCCCCTGAAGAGGACCCCATCCCAACACCACATCCAAACAACCAAATCACCAAACCAAAATCAAGGTAATATAATTAAACTATCAAAATTAACTAAATCTAAACTAAACCCCATCTGACTCCAAAACTAACCACCAACTAAACACCAAATTAATAATCACATGCTAGTATCTATACCAGCCGAATCTATGAAATCATAAAAGGATAAATGCAATCACCACCCAAACTCCATCGTCCTCCCTTGGACTCCTCCATGAACCACTCATCACCTCTACAGGTATCTGGTCTCAGCCAAATACATGTGATCACCCCCATCCGGTATTGGACCGTGTCTGACCTGCATCATGGGAAACACTGTCCCATGATCCTCCACTTCCCTCGTAACAACCATCCTGGAGATCATCGCTCGCGCACAAGGCGTCACACACCCCATAAACACGCAAAACAGAACAAGAATAGCTAGCGGAAAAGCCAAGATCTTAAAGAACACCTGAGTCCATGATCCACTAGTGAACCAAGACAGCACATCCCACTGTCCAGCAGGTGCATCCGCAGCTTTCACCTTCTGAAGCTCTCTCAGCTGTGTCAGGGCTGCTGTCACTCTGGCCTGTGGGTCAGAGCTAGTCTCGTCAGGAATGTAAGTACAACAGGTATTTCTACCTATTATCTCGCACACTCCCCCTCTCGACGCTGTCAATAAATCCAAAATCAATCTGTTCTGCAAAACCATAATTCTGAGGGCAGTTAACTCAGCCGAGATGCCCTCAAACGCCTTAATTGTAGAATTAATAAACACCCCAAAGCGGTAATCTAACGTCTCCAAACGCAACATCAGCTTACCTACACCTGCCCATGGAAAAAGAGAAAGTATGACTTTCTCACCTGTTGTCCAATGTTTAAACTCCTGTGGCACATCCGAACCCCAGATGGAGTCATGAGGTTTGAGAACAATTGCTCTCTTCTCACGAACATAATGAGACCCATTACTGACGGAGGCCATAAATGAGTCATCAGTCACTGCCACAGGTGCGCACAGTCCGGTCCAGTTCGCAGGTAATGACAACAGCACAGCATGACCACACAACCAAGCCAAATCCTCCACAGGAAACGTCCCATTCACTCCAGGAACACCCACGTGAATGTTCCCCGGGTGGTACACCGCCTGGTAGCTCTTGGTCGGCAGTGAGCCAACCACCACCTGATGTGAGTCTTG
>JBBPBX010084964.1:0-15189 GCA_038048925.1 Garcialebias charrua
CAGATCTGTCCCAAATCTCTCTGACATTCTCATTTAAAGCAAAAAATAGGATGACAGAAATAAGAGGCCATGTTTATCTTGAAGGAACGCTTATCACCCGCTGCCTTTGGTGCCAGCATTTAGACTAAGATCATCTTATGGTGAAGAGTAACTGTTGTGGTTAAAACTTTTAAATGGCATCAATCTCATGCAGTGTTGAGATCTCATGAGGTCTGAGTATGTTTTGGAGATGATGCTCAGCTATTACCACACCAAGCTTCAGCTGATTATCTGTAAAACTGACTGAGCTATGGCCATTTTTGTGTTTTGTAAGGTTAGTTTGCTGTGGTGGCCATTTTAAAAGAGGCTGACTCCAGAAGGTAAACAGTTGTGTATGCCCATCTGATGAGTACTTTCTGCAAGTTTCATCAAACTCTGTCCAGTGATTCACGAGATATTTTGCTAACAGACAGACAGACAGACAGACAAAAAGCAGACACAGACGATAATGATGCACATGCACCCGGCACAAGTTTTGGCATGAATGGAAAAAAAATACATTAAAGAGTTTTTCATTGTTGGTAAATGGATGGTAAATGGAGCTTATTTATACAGCGCTTTCCAGCCCCCTGTGAGGAGCCCCAAAGCGCTTTACAATACCAGCCATCCACCCATTCACTCACACATTCATACACCGGTAGTGGTAGTTTAAAAAAGTCTAAAATAAATGAACAGATTAAAAAGTAAATTGCTTCAATAGTGGTGGTGGAGAGGTTAGAGAAGGTGAGCCGGTTTGATCCACCGCAGACCGACAACATCAAACTGTGAGAAAGGTGAAACACCCACACCAGCCTCCACCCTAATTCTCCTAGATACACCTGCACAAAGTCTGGGATCTTGCAAGGTAGTCAGGTGAAGGATCACTTCTAACAGGGTGATACGGTGGAGCAGCGGTATTGTCAAACAGCAACAAGGCCACAGTTTTAAAACCTGGCCGTGGAGTTGACGTTCTTCCTGTGCGAGTGTGGATTTTCTCACACAATTAACAACATGCAGGTTAGACTAACTGGTAACTCTAAATTGTGCCCAGGTGGGATTGAGCATCGATGCTTGTCTCGTTTGTCTCCAGGTGTCCCTGGGATGGACTTATGACCCGTCCAGGGCGTCCCATGCCTCTCGCACGTCAACTGGAGACAGACTCCTGCTGTTCCATGCAGGGTCACGGGACTGCATGCACGACAGAAACAGTCGGTAACTGAATCCGAAACAGCCAACACAGAGATTTATTTGTTCCCAAAGAGGCTGAGGTGACCCCGCTTTTCAAATTCTCCCATTGACTGATCCTGGGTTTTCAATTCATTTGTTCTCTCTACACTAAAACTCTCTCAAATGTAAGAACAACTCCAATCTTTTATACAGTTTCCGTACATTTTTCAGATTCTTCTCTCTTTCTCAGCTCAGCTGAGAGCTCTGGTAAAAAACACCCCCCTCAAACCAGAACCTCTGAACCAGCAGAACATAATTTGTATCTTTAACAGCATTTTTAAAAATGGTCTACCGCATTTTACGACCTATAAGTCACATCTTTTTGCCTAATTTGCATGCCCTGCGACTTATAGGGCGAAGCGACATATTTAGGGATTTTTTTCCATATTTTTAGACCAATTTTTGGTTGAGATATGACCATTTTTATTCATTCTGACGAAAAAAAATGGAGCAGTACCACTTTCGGCCGCTAGGGTCCACCGACCGTTCCCAGCTCATGTGTCCGACAGCAGACTCATCTGGACGGACTCACTCTGTCGCAGCACGGCCTCCTGCTCTCTGGAGGTAACTACTGTTAGCTCAGTGTTTTACTGTTAGTAATGCAAAATAGGTCAAGAACCACACGACAGATTTTGATGAAACTTACAGAAAGTAATCACTGAATGGACATTTACAACCTATTAGATGTAGGACATGTTTGAGCTAAAATTCGATTTATTTATAATTTATTTTCGTAGCGCGCGTGACCGTTTGGAAGACCGTCAAAGCGAAACAATTTAAATCCAGCTGATTTGAACATTACCTTAATTTTTAAAGGAAAAGTTAAGCTCAGAAACACTTTTGCTATAATGTCAGCAAACATATACTGTATATTTTTACAAGGTGTATATCTTGTTAGATTTTAAAGAAATGAAGTGTTCCCACCTGGCAGAGTCTCCCGTAAGACGGAGCTTTAACTCCCACCTCCGGGAGAGCTTTGAACACGTTCCGAGGGAGGCGGGGGACATGGAGTCCGAGTGGGCCGTGTTCCGCGCCTCTATTGTCGAGGCAGCTTATCGGAGCTGTGGCCGCAAGGTTGTTGGTGCCTGTCGTGGTGGCAACCCTCGAACCCGGTGGTGGACACCGGCAGTGAGGGATGCTGTCAGGCTGAAGAAGGAGTCCTATTGGGCCTTTTTGGCTTGTGGGACCCCGGAAGCAGCTGATAGGTACCGGCAGTCCAAGCGGCATGCGGCTCGGGTGGTTGCTGAGGCAAAAACTCGGGCGTGGGAGGAGTTCGGAGAGGCCATGGAGAATGACTTCCGTACGGCTTCGAGGCGATTCTGGTCCACCATCCGGCGTCTCAGGGGGGGAAAGAGGTACGAAACCAACACCATTTATGGTGGAGGTGGCGTGCTGCTGACCTCAACTCGGGATGTTGTGAGTCGGTGGGCGGAATACTTCGAAGACCTCCTCAATCCTACTGGCACGTCTTCCACTGAGGAAGCAGAGCCTGGGGACTTTGGGTCGGGTTCTCCGATCTCTGGTGCTGAGGTCGCCGAGGTGGTTAAAAAGCTCCGCGGTGGCAAGGCTCCGGGGGTGGATGAGATTCGCCCGGAGTTCCTTAGGGCTCTGGATGTTGTAGGGTTGTGTTGGCTTACGCGACTCTGCAATATCGCGTGGACATCGGGGGCAGTTCCCTTGGATTGGCAGACTGGGGTGGTGGTTCCCCTATTCAAAAAGGGGGACCGTAGGGTGTGTTCCAACTATAGGGGGATCACACTCTTAAGCCTCCCTGGTAAGGTCTATTCAGGGGTTCTGGAGAGGAGGGTCCGTCGGATAGTCGAACCTCGGATTCAGGAGGAGCAGTGTGGTTTTCGTGCTGGTCGTGGAACACTGGACCAGCTCTACACCCTCAGCAGGGTCCTGGAGGGTGCGTGGGAGTTTGCCCAACCAGTTTACATGTGCTTTGTGGACTTGGAAAAGGCATTCGACCGCGTCCCTCGGGGGGTTCTGTGGGGGTACTCCGGGAGTATGGGGTACCAGGCCCATTGATATGGGCTGTTAGGTCCCTGTACGACCGGTGTCAGAGCTTGGTCCGCATTGCCGGCAGTAAGTCAGGCTCGTTTCCAGTGAGAGTTGGACTCCGCCAAGGTTGCCCTTTGTCACCGATTCTGTTCATAACTTTTATGGACAGAATTTCTAGGCGCAGCCAAGGTGTTGAGAGGATCCGTTTTGGTGACCTTAGAATCGCTTCTCTGTTTTTTGCAGATGATGTTGATAAATTTGTCTGGTTTTAAATTGTCCGCTATTAAAGAGACCAGAGCCCTCTGCTTCTCACTACGTCACAGATGGTGCATTCGTGTGTAATCGGATTTCCCACGATTAAACACGGCTTGAAGTTCAAAATCACTTTTAAAGCAAAACTAAAGTGATTTATCATTTTGTTTGCAAAAACGCACATATTTAAATGATAAAATATATATAATTTGAGCAATTTTATGAATAGTAAAAAAATCATGTCAGTGGACCTTTAAGTGTTAATCTTGTTAAGTATCCTGCAGCCATTTCCGGGTCGTCACCGCTGACGCGTAACATACGCGACGCGTCAGCGGTGACACATAATAGATGCAACTTATAGGGCGAAGCGACATATTTATGGATTTTTCCACTTTATTGGACATAATTGGACTGATGCGACTTATAGGGTGGTTCGACTTATCAGGCGGAAAGTACGGTAATTACATTTCAACCTGCATCACAACCCATGTCTGCGTCCTAAAGCACTTTTTGACTAAACCTTTTTCTGCAGCTGTCCGAACAGCACTGCAGGCCGATTGTTGTGCAGCAGACAAGAAACCAAACTAAATCATAGAAAAATAATTTTGATGATATGCTGCATGCAAGCTGGAGTGAATCAACCACGTGTGTTCTTAAACCACATCAATCGGCGGCCTCGAAAGACAATTTTTTACAAATTAATTTCACCAGAAGTTCTTCTCAGCAGCCGGACTTGTTTTGTACCGGATCGGTTCTCTGATTGTGTTTTTTAAATGTAAACTGGTAAATTTCGCTTGGACAGTACGAACCTCTCCTCACACGATGAACGCAGAAGCTTGCTAGCGACGGTGCAGTACAACTTGTTCCGTCTGCTTGAATCTACAAGTTTAATACAAGGACGCGCTCTCTCATCTCGGTGTTTTACAACCGCTGCTTCTTTATTTCCCTCTTAATGAGATATAACGTTAGAGGGCTCGCGTTCGCTCGGTCAATCAGGACAGAAATGATTGGCCTTTAATTTGCCGGCTCACGTCTGCTCGCTTTAAGTATCATCCAATGGATTCCTAATTTGTTGCCATGAATACGGCTAAAAACACACAACAGCCAGTATGGCTGTGACCGGACGAAGTGAGCAGTGAACGTTTCCTCCAAGAGTTAGCGGATCGTATCATCTCACCCTGTTCAGGGTCCACCCCCTGCTCTGCCCTACAAGCCCTCGCCCCAGACCTATGGATTTTATCGGGCAGCACCAGAACCGGCTCGGGCCAGCGTCCAGTCTGCAGCGAGCCCCCCAGGGTGACGCTGGTCTCATCCATGTCAGAGGATAATCTCAGAGCGGCTCAGTCAAACAGCAGGAAGCAAAGACAGCCAGGGGCGGAAACGTGACAAAATATATGACAAAGGGTCAATTTTATTTGTGCAAATTTCTTTTATAATCAACTATATCTACGATTGATTATAGTTCAATAATTGACCCTCATTCGGACTTATAAATAAAACACAATGTTAAAATGTGATTTTGCTCTTCTGTTAAGAAAATATACCGGTTTTTTCGGACTATAAGGCGCACTTAAAATATTTAAATTTTCTCAAAAATCGACAGTGAGCCTTATAGTTCGGTGCACCGTATATATTAATTCTGGTTGTGCTTACTGACCTCAAACCCATTTTATGTGCTTATTGTGAATGAGTTGAATAAAGTTTGACTTATCTGACTGTTTTGTTTCAATTAATGCACTTTATAATCCGGTGCGCCTTATAGTCTGAAAAACATGGTAAAAAAAAAATACACGTTTTACAGGATTTAAATGCATTAAAAGTGATTATATAAAAATATTTTGTGTGCAAACAAAGATCTGAGCATGTGAGATTAATCCATTACCACGTTTGGAAAGCTGATGTGCTAATTACATTTCATTCACACATCCAGTGGAAATATTATTTTGTATTCACAACAAACATATTTTTAAGTCCAACAGATGTTCTGTTTAGTTTGACTTAAATGTCACGCATGCTCAATTTAACAAACATGATTTATGTAAAAAAATGTTTTGTTTTTTTTAAAACTCTGAGCAGCCAAACCAACATTAATATTTAAAATCTAGTGTTTTCTTATGATATCAGCCTGTGTGTGAAAGTGGGACACAGTGTGGGGACGGAGGGATTACAGTGGGCTGATGGCTGCGAACAAAGTGGCTTTTGATGTGAAGCAAACTAAAGTGCCTGAAGTGGTTAGAAATGTTGCTGCAATGTTGCCAAGAAGATAAGAAAATGCAAAACCAACAAAAAAAAAGAAGTTTAGTAAAGGCACAAAATGATGTCTACAACACCATTGTCTGAAAATTTGACACCCGACGTGACAGGAGCGCTCTATAAAATTCTTATATTTAGCTAAAAACCAGTAGAAATTCATCAAAACTAATTAAGAACCAAACTGGGCTCAGAAAAATGTCCAATTTTAGCTTTAATACAAGCTAAAGTCACAAACTTTTCCTGTTTCTTTAAACAAGAAATTACAGTTGAACCTCAATGAAAACATTTCTTTATAATAAAGAGAAAAGCTTCTCTTTCTGAGATAATTCATGTGATTTGGACATTTATGAAAATAGCTGGCCAATTCAAACACAGCTCAAGCTAACGATGATGTAATTAATTTGATTATGTAAACCAAGAGCATAAAAATATTGATTACGTTAGAACAGATGCACAAAATGCCAGACAGACGCTGATGTTCAAGCTTCGGGCAAAACATGAAAGTAACAAAAACCGAAAGTTATGTTTGGTTTGATGGACACAAAAACAACAAACGAAACAAACAATTTAAAAAGTTTTTCTTCATCTGCTCATTTTGTCTTGTCATCAATGACTCGACTCGTTTGGTAAAACCCATTTTTAAATGCAGGGAGTAATTTATTTTCTCAATCCTTTATGTTTTATTAATCTTAACCAATAAGTTCTAAATAAATAAAACTAAACGTTTTACTTCTAAAGTAAAGAACTGTGTCCATTTAATCTGCAACCATAAATATAATCCCACACTTCTTTTACATTGTGTAAAGCACAGGATTAAATCTAATCTGTCTAAATTATTCTAAGTAACCTTGTGTGTGCAGAATTTTCCATGGCAGAAAGTGTCCTGACCAGCTGCATCACTGTGTGGTTTGGTGCATGTACTGCATCATGCCGCAAGAGCCTCCAGCGCATCGTGAGAGCAGCTGAGAAGATTGTCGGCACCTCCTTCCCCTCACTGCAGGACTTACACAGCAACCGCCTCACTCGGAAAGCCCTCTGCATGGCAGGTGATCCCACACACCCACTACACAGCTGCTTCAGCCTGCTGCCATCAGGGAGGAGACTGAGGAGTCTCCAGGCTCGAACCAGCAGACTGAGAGACAGCTCTGTTCATCAGGCAGTCAGGATGCTTAACTCTCTACCTGCTCTGCCCTCCCTCCCACTTGTACTGCCTTAACACTAAAAACTTTCACACATTACCACACAACACAAAGATTTTAACACTGGACTCTGTGTCATCAAAACGGGTTATTCACTCAACTCACGGTCATGTGCTCATTCAGTTTGCACTACTTCTTATATTTGCACTAATGTTTGTATTACATTACTGCCTATAGTCATACTACTGTTTACATTCACTGTTTACATTTATTACTACTGTTTACATTATTCACTGTTTACATTTATTACTACTGTTTACATTCATTACTACTGTTTACATTTATTACTACTGTTTACATTTACACTACTTTTTATATCTACACTACTGCTGATATATATATTTTTTACTAGCCTTATTGCATATGCCACTTTACCTCTATACCAATATCAACTACCTCATACATATACTGTGTACATAAACTTCATATGCTGCTTTGTCACTCTATTACAAATGTCAATGCCAGAACTTTCATTTTATTTTATAGATACTGTATACTTTTTACACTTTTATACTACTATGCAAAAAACTCAGGACAGTATAACACTTTTTATTATTTCATTTTATGCTTATGTTTATGTCTCAATCCTACTGGCACGTCTTCCATGGAGGAAGCGGAGCCTGGGGACTTTGGGTCGGGTTCTCCGATCTCTGGTGCTGAGGTCGCCGAGGTGGTTAAAAAGCTCCGCGGTGGCAAGGCTCCGGGGGTGGATGAGATTCGCCCGGAGTTCCTTAGGGCTCTGGATGTTGTAGGGTTGTGTTGGCTTACGCGACTCTGCAATATCGCGTGGACATCGGGGGCAGTTCCCTTGGATTGGCAGACTGGGGTGGTGGTTCCCCTATTCAAAAAGGGGGACCGTAGGGTGTGTTCCAACTATAGGGGGATCACACTCTTAAGCCTCCCTGGTAAGGTCTATTCAGGGGTTCTGGAGAGGAGGGTCCGTCGGATAGTCGAACCTCGGATTCAGGAGGAGCAGTGTGGTTTTCGTCCTGGTCGTGGAACACTGGACCAGCTCTACACCCTCAGCAGGGTCCTGGAGGGTGCGTGGGAGTTTGCCCAACCAGTTTACATGTGCTTTGTGGACTTGGAGAAGGCATTCGACCGCGTCCCTCGGGGGGTTCTGTGGGGGGTACTCCGGGAGTATGGGGTACCAGGCCCTTTGATAAGGGCTGTTAGGTCCCTGTACGACCGGTGTCAGAGCTTGGTCCGCATTGCCGGCAGTAAGTCAGGCTCGTTTCCGGTGAGAGTTGGACTCCGCCAAGGTTGCCCTTTGTCACCGATTCTGTTCATAACTTTTATGGACAGAATTTCTAGGCGCAGCCAAGGTGTTGAGAGGATCCGTTTTGGTGACCTTAGAATCGCTTCTCTGTTTTTTGCAGATGATGTGGTCCTACTGGCTTCATCAGTTCGTGATTTACAACTTTCACTGGAGCGGTTTGCAGCCGAGTGTGATGCGGCCGGGATGAGGATCAGTTCCTCCAAATCCGAGGCCATGGTCTTGAGCCGGAAAAGGGTAGCATGCCCTCTCCGGGTCGGGGAGGAGGTCCTGCCCCAAGTGGAGGAGTTTAAGTATCTCGGGATCTTGTTCACGAATGAGGGAAAACTGGAGCGTGAGATCGATAGGCGGATAGGTGCAGCGTCCGCAGTGAAGCGGGCGCTGTACCGGTCTGTCGTGGTGAAGAGAGAGCTGAGTCAAAAGGCAAAGCTCTCAATTTACCGATCGATCTACGTTCCCACCCTCATCTATGGTCATGAGCTTTGGGTTATGACCGAAAGAACAAGATCTCGGATACAAGCGGCTGAAATGAGTTTTCTCCGCAGGGTGGCTGGACTCTCCCTTAGAGATAGGGTGAGAAGCTCAGTCATCCGGGAGGGACTCGGAGTAGAGCCGCTGCTTCTCCACATCGAGAGGAGCCAGTTGAGGTGGCTCGGGCATCTGGTTAGGATGCCTCCTGGACGCCTCCCTGGTGAGGTGTTCCGGGCATGTCCCACCGGGAGGAGACCCAGAGGAAGACCCAGGACGCGCTGGAGGGACTATGTTTCTCGGCTGGCCTGGGAACGCCTTGGGATTCCCCCGGAGGAGCTGCTCCAAGTGGCTGGGGAGAGGGAAGTCTGGGCCTCCCTACTTAGGCTGCTACCCCCGCGACCCGACCCCTGATAAGCGGAAGAAGATGGATGGATGGATGGCTTATGTTTATTAAATGTTTAGTGTTTTAGTGTTGATGTAACTTTTCATACTTTCATACTACTACTATGCAAAAACTACGATGAAAAACTCAGGACAGTATTACACTTTTATTATTTTATTTTATGCTTATGTTTATTAAATGTTTCAGAGTTTTTAGTGTTTAAATAGTTACTGTTGCACCGAGGGACTGAGAGAAATGCAATTTCAATCCTGTGTATGTCCTGTACATATTGCAGTTTTGACAATAAAGTTGACTTTGACTTTGACTTTTATTAATCTATAACTAATATTTGGCTGATTACCTATTGGGACGTTAAATAAATGGGCATACCAGGTTTCAAATTTAATAAAAACTTGGGAGTTTTCACAATTTTCTTCATATTTCCTCACAAATAATTCAGAGTTAGAATTTTTTGCATTATCTTTAGACAATACATCATTAAAGGCCATAGTGTTGACGTCTTTTAGGAATAATAAATTATCGTCCTGGTCACGTTTGTGGGTCTCGTGCTAAATGAAAGCTTTTAAGCTACAATCTTACAATTTCTCGACATGAATTGTGACATTTGAAGGTGTGGATGATTCTTGCTGCTTGTTTGATGCTGAGATTTGGCTCCTTATATGAGTTATTTATATTCTAAAAACTAAACGTTGAAAAGGCCTACAAGCAGAAATAAACTGTTTTTATTGGACAAATATACGGACCAGTCATAGGGCTGAAATTGTCACATACTGATAAAAATATAATTAAATATCAAATATTAACTTAGACGCATGAATACATAGTTATAACTGGAGATAAATTCTTAGACACCACATAACTATTTATTCATAAATACTCAATAAATGTATAATTAATTACAAAATCTAAATCATTATTTAGTTTGTTAAATGTTGATTTTTATAGAAACTTGACTGACAATTTAATTAAATATCCCGCAATTATAAAATGACTGTTTTCTATATATATATATATATATATATATATATATATATATATATATATATATATATATACCATACCATACCATACCATTTTATTTATAAAGCACTTTAAACAGGAACAAGTCCACACCAAAGTGCTGGACAAACAAACACGCAACAGGCAACACATACAATGAAGTACAACACGAAAAACATAAAAACATTGCAGATCATAAATCAAACGATCCAGTACAAATCAGCTGGCATTGAAAGCAATGGAGTAGTAGTGAGTTTTTAACCGGGATTTGAAAACCGAGAGGGAGGGGGCCTGTTTGATGAGCAGCGGTAACTCGTTCCAGAGTCTTGGGCCTGCTACAGAGAACGCCCTGTCACCCCTGCGCTTAAGGCGAGTTTCTGGAACTATTAAGAGTACCTGATCCTCTGACCTCAAAGCACGTGGAGGGACATATGGGTGTATCAGATCCGAGAGATAGGCGGGGGCGAGACTGTTCAGCGATTTGTAGACATACATGAGAATTTTGAATTGGATTCGAAGATGAACCGGTAGCCAGTGAAGGGAGGCCAAGACTGGTGTAATGTGCTCTCTTTTGCGTGTGCTGGTTAAAAATCGGGCAGCTGCGTTCTGAACCAGTTGTAATCGTGCAATGGTGGCTTGACTGACGCCAAACAGAAGTGAATTGCAGTAATCGAGCCTAGATGTAATGAATGCGTGAATCACTGTCTCCAGGTGCTTTGCACCTGACCTCTTTGGCCCCTCCCACAGGTGGTGAGTCCATGGGAACCTTAGATAAGGTTATAAAAGGATATTCAAAATCCATAGATCAAAACTAAATTAAAAATCCTAAATAAAGTAAAAGGAGAGTATCAGCTAGATGATAAAATACAGATAATTCATTGGTGTGCCTTTGATCCTGGGTTCGGACCTAATCTAATGGATAACCGTTTCAAATCCTGGATTTCTAAAGACATAATATTTTATTAAATTACAGAAAATGGGAAATTAATGGATTTTGAAAGTTTGATAGAAAGGTATTTTTTTCATTCAACCTTTATTTTAACAGATAAGTCACATTGAGCCTCGAAGACTCATTTACAAGGGAGATCTGTTGGACACAGTGTTTGGAGACAAAAAACAAATTTTTGACCTTTGCTTGAAGGTCAAAAATCCATCCATCCATCCATCCATTGTCTTCCGCTTTATCCGGGGTTGGGTCGCGGGGGTAGCAGCCTAAGTAGGGAGGCCCAGACTTCCCTCTCCCCAGCCAATTGGGGCAGCTCCTCCGGGGGAATCCCAAGGTGTTCCCAGGTCAGCCGAGAAACATAGTCCCTCCAGCGTGTCCTGGGTCATCCTCTGGGTCTTTTCCCGGTGGGACATGCCCGGAACATCTCACCAGGGAGGCATCCAGGAGGCATCCTAACCAGATGCCCGAACCACCTCAACTGACTCCTCTCAATGTGGAGAAGCAACGACTCTACTCTGAGTCCCTCCCGGATGACTGAGCTTCTCACCTTATCTCTAAGGGAGAAAACTCATTTCAGCCGCTTGTATCTGAGATCTCGTTCTTTTGGTCACCACCCACAGCTCATGACCATAGATGAGGGTGGGATAGTAGATCGATCGGTAAATTGCCTTTTGACTCAGCTCTCTTCACCACGACAGACCGATACAGTGCCCACTTCACTACAGATGCTTCACCTATCCACCTATCGATCTCACGCTCCAGTTTTCCCTCGTTCGTGAACAAGACCCCAAGATACTTAAACTCCTCCACTTCAACAGCACCGCAGTGGAGAGAGTAGACAGCACCAAGTTCCTGGGAGTGCACGTCTCAAAGGACTTCAGGAAGAGGGATGCCCAACATGCCCCTCTGACCATCAACAGCACCGCAGTGGAGAGAGTAGACAGCACCAAGTTCCTGGGAGTGCACGTCTCAAAGGACCTGTCCTGGAGCAGGAACACTGCAGCACTGGCAAAGAAGGCTCACCAGCGTCTCTACTTTCTCCGCAAGCTGAAAAGGGCTGGAGCTTCAACCCCCATCATGAGCACCTTCTACAGAGGTGCCATAGAAAGTGTCCTGACCAGCTGCATCACTGTGTGGTTTGGTGCATGTACTGCATCCTGCCGCAAGAGCCTCCAGCGCATTGTGAGAGCAGCTGAGAAGATAGTCGGCACCTCCTTCCCCTCACTGCAGGACTTACACAGCAAACGCCTCACTCGGAAAGCCCACCGCATGGCAGGTGATCCCACACACCCACTACACAGCCGCTTCAGACTGCTGCCATCAGGGAGGAGACTGAGGAGTCTCCAGGCTCGAACCAGCAGACTGAGAGACAGCTCTGTTCATCAGGCAGTCAGGATGCTAAACACTCTGCCTGCTCTGCCCCCCCTCCCATTTGAACTGCCTTAACACTAAAACTTTCTCACACATTACCACACAACACAAAGATTTTAACACTGGACTCTGTGTCATCAAACGGTTTATTCACTAAGCTCTCGGTCATGTGCTCATACAGTTTGCACTACTTCTCATACTTGCACTAATGTTTGTATTACATCACTGCCTATAATCATAATACTGTTTACATTCTCTGTTTACATTTATTAATACTGTTTACTTTTATTACTACTGCTTACATGTAACTACTACTGTTTACATTTACACTACTCTAATATCTACACCACTGCTGATACATATACAATGTGCTCTGAACGGTCTTATTTAGGGATGCCCAATGTGCCTTACTGCATATGCCACTTTTTGCCTCTATAACAACATCAACTACTACCTCATACATATACTGTGTACATTAACTCATACGCTGCTTTGCCACTTTGCAAATGTCAATGCTAGAAACCTTTAGTTTATTTTAGTTATACTTTTTATACTCTTTTTTTATACTAGTATGCAAAAACTCAGGACAGTATTATGTTCATTAAATGTTTAATGTTTTAGTTTTAGAGTTGGTGTAAATTTTCATACTCTTATACCACTATGCAAAAAACTCAGGACAGTGTTAGTTTTACTATTTTATGCTTATGTCAATTATTATATGTTTCAGTGTTTCAATGTTTAGATGTTTACTGTTGCACCGAGGGACTGAGAGAAACGCAATTTCGGTCCTGTGTATGTCCTGTACAGTACATATTGCAGATCTGACAATAAAGTTGACTTTGACTTTTGACTTGGGGCAGGACCTCCTCCCCGACCCGGAGAGGGCACACTACCCTTTTCCGGCTCAAGACCATGGCCTTGGATTTGGAAGAACTGATCCTCATCCCGGCCGCATCACACTCTGCTGCAAACCGCTCCATCAAAAGCTGTAGATCATGACCTGATGAAGCCAATAGGACCATATCATCTGCAAAAAACAGAGAAGCGATTCTAAGGCCACCAAAGTGGATCCCCTCAACACCTTGGCTGCGCCTAGAAATTCTGTCCATAAAAGTTATGAACAGAATCGGTGACAAAGGGTAACCTTGGCTGAGTCAAACTCTCACTGGAAACGAGCCTGACTTACTGCCGGCAATGCGAACCAAGCTCTGACACCGGTCGTACAGGGACCTAACAGTCCGTATCAAAGGGCCTGGTACCTCATACTCCCGGAGTATCCCCCACAGAACCCCCTGAGGGACGCGGTCGAATGTCTTCTCCAAGTCAGGCTTGTTAGGCTGATTGGTGACTCTAAATTGACCCTAGGTGTGAGTGTGAGAGTGGATGGTTGTTTGGTGTGAGTGAGACAGGTCCCTAGTCCCACAGGCTAAAAAGGCCCAATAGGACTCCTTCTTCAGCCTGACAACATCCCTCACCGCCGGTGTCCACCACTGGGTTCGAGGGTTGCCACCACGACAGGCACCAACAACCTTGTGGCCACAGCTCCGATAAGCTGCCTCGACAATAGAGGCGGAACATGGCCCACTCAGACTCAATGTCCCCCGACTCCCTCGAAACGTGTTCAAAGCTCTCTCAGAGGTGGGAGTTAAAGCTCCGTCTTACGGGAGACTCTGCCAGACGTTCCCAACAGACCCTCACAATACGTTTGGGTCTGCCAGGTCTGACCGGCATCCTCCCCCACCATCGGAGCCAACTCACCACCAGGTAGTGGTCAGTTGACAGCTCCGCCCCTCTCTTCACCCGAGTGTCCAAGACATGCGGCCGCAGATCAGATGAGACGACAACAAAGTCGATCATCGAACTGCGACCTAGGGTGTCCTGGTGCCAAGAGCACATATGGACACCCTTATGCTTGAACATGGTGTTTGTTATGGACAATCCATGACGAGCACAGAAGTCCAATAACAGAACACCACTCTGGTTCAGATCAAGGGGGCTGTTCCTCCCAACCATATCCCTCCAGGTCTCACTGTCATTGCCCACGTGAGTGTTGAAGTCCCCCAGTAGAACAAGGGAGTCCCTAGGAGGCGCACTCTCCAATATCCCCTCTAAGGACTCTAAAAAGGGTGGGTAATCTGAGCTGCCGTTTGGGGCATAGGCACAATCAACAGTCAGAGCCCGTCCTCCCACACGTAAGTGAAGGGAGGCTTCCCTCTCGTTCACTGGGGTGAACTCTTAACGTACAGGCACCAAGATGGGGGGTAACGAGTATGCCCACTCCTGCTTTGTGCCTCTCACCAGGGGCAACTCCAGAGTGGAAGAGTGTCCAACCCCTCTCAAGGAAACTGGTTCCAGAGCCAGAGCCATGCGTTAAGGGGAGTCTGACTATTTCTAGCCGGAACCTCTAAACCTCACACACCAGCTCAGGCTCCTTCCCCACCAGAGAGTTGACATTCCACATCCCAATGGCCAGCTTCTGTAGCCGAGGATCAGACCGACAGGGTCCCGGCCCTCGGCCACCACCCATCCCACATTGCACCCGACCCCTTTGGCCACTCCCACAGGTGGTGAGCCCATGGGAAGCGGGACCCATGTCTCCTCTTCGGGCTATGCCCAGCCAGGCTCCATGGGTAAAAGCCCGGCCACCAGGCGCTCGCCAGCGTGCCCCACCTCCGGGCCTGGCTCCAGAGTGGGGCCCCGGTGACCCGCGTCCGGGCGAGGGAACATTTAGTCCATTTATTTGACTCATCATAAGGGGTCTTTGGGTTAC